>OZ017739.1:256804012-256856512 GCA_963969285.1 Odontomyia ornata
ACAAAACGGCGCTCCTTAAAGCTCAGAAAGTAAGCTAATTTCGATATTTTAGAAGCAACTGAAGTGTTCGATATATTTTCAGGGAAACGTTTGAAATATCTTACATTCGAAGCATAATATTTCTATAACAGAAAATTTTCTTAAACATTGTTTGACTTTCAAACTGACGCCAATAAAATTATTATTTGGTTTTTAAAATAAGATTGCCTACAATAAATTCGCCTTTCCGGCTGGTGGTGTTAACGGGGATTTTTAGTTTATCAAGAACTCTAAAGAATTTACTGTCCTGAAATAGTCTAATTACCCACGAAGTATCTCGATGATGTGTTTTTCATGGTATTCTCGCCCTATCTCAAGTAAGAAAGCAAACATTCGACTCCAGCTGCTTCAACAGTTATTCTGCGGTACCTTATTGTTTACTTAACCTATTGAAATGTCATAAGACAACAGTGCCTACAGAGCTATGCTATGAAAGCAATATGCAGCAATCTCTACTAATCACTTCACGAAGATGTGTATATTGTAGTAACAAAGCAAGTTGGGTAGAGAGAATTACGCTCATGTCAGAAGGGTTTTGCACTCAACTTACGAAATGCAGTCGCCAGCAACGAATAAAGTCAAGAAACATGTCAGAGATGTGACTGTTTAAAAGAAAAACCATTGTATATTCTAACTATTTATGTTATTGATTTCATTTGAAAATTTTAAGAACATCAAATCAGAACTGCAGTGTCTGATTCGATGGAAAGCACATAAAATACCAAAATCATGTGTTATTGTTGTGGTACGAGTAACTGGAAAAATTTCAAATGGCTATAACTTCCGTGAATATGAATATGATTACAGAATATAAGGACCTTATATAAGACTACTTAAACATCAAATTTCGTTGAATTTAAGGTTATTATAGGGGAAAATTTGAAATTCAAGGATTATACCATTACTAACAAAGCTAAGCGAATTTCGACTTCTAAGGTATTTTTTTGTTGTTGTACTCATAAACACCTACCTCCATAATTATTTTTCAGACCACCAATGTCCAAACGCGAGGGGGAGGGACACATATTTTTCGTATATTTCCCTTCGCTGTGCTCCCTTGTTTTGAAAATTTCTCATCAAGACCTTTCATTTGATACCAATTTCGGCCGCCTTTGATGATTTTTTTTTTTCGGAGGCCTCTCCCCCATATGGGGGCCCCCTTTGAATACCTGATAAATTTTGGAAGTTTAGCTTACGTGCGATGTACCGAATGTACTGAAAAAATATTTCTTCCGCCGCAATACACTTTCCACACCGCTTTTCGCCGACGCTGTCCCAGCTCATCCAACGCTATCCCAGCTCCTCCAACGCTACTTTTGCTCAGCAACGCTGTTTTAGTTCCTGCAGCGCTGTCTTAGCTCATCTTCCTTAATCGCTCGAAGAATTATCCACCGCGTTCACCCGTCCCAATCTCGCAACGCCTTCACGCCACAAGAAGATTACGCTAAAACAGCGCTTCGTTTTGCAAATGATTATGTAAAGGTTTAAAAGTTGTATACAGATAAATGCAGGAAAAATTCAGGAATTAATGTGGTAAATTCAAAAATCTAGGATGCATATGATATGACGACTCAGTACAAAAATTAAGATGTCTAATTATTTTTTACTCTTCTCTTTCAATATGTTGTCCACGTGGTTTGTTATTGCCAAAAATAAGCGGACTCCTTCAGGACCTAATCGTTGAGCCTCTTCTTTAGTGAAAAATCGGTTTTTTATGAGCTGCTATTGATCTAGTTCTAATATTTCTCCATCAACAATTTTAGGAAGTTTTAGAAAATAGGACATATTGCCGCATTATCTGGGTGAGTTCATAAAATTTTAAAGTACCAGTTAATTTAGATCTAGCTTGTTTGAAGTTTTGTTTTGTGGTTGGGAGGTGAATGCAATTTACGCACAGAATGTGGGACTCCCATGCTCGCAAGAAAGCGACTGGACTACCCACTAAACACATTTGACACATTACTGCGGTCCAGGTCTCATTTTGTTATGCCGTGAGATGCCTTTAAGCCGGGGGATCCCTCTTCTAGCGGGAGGGGAGAGGGGAAGAGGAAGTGCCAGACAAGCGATCCCCCAGCCCCAATGCACCCGGCTGCTGTGAGTCCCTTTTATCTTTTAGGACTGCCCGAATATAATGTGCCACCTGGTTCCATTTATTCCGATTCGACTATATTATCCAGAGTAAGCTCTCCCGTCTCCCTGTAGACGTCGCTTCGCAGCCTGTCCCATTTTGTGCACGCAAGAAATGTGTGGCAGGCATTGTCTTCCTCTCCTGGGCAATACCGACAATGGGGGAACGTGACTTACCAATCTTGTGCAGGTAAGACTGAAAAAACCCATGCCCACTGAAAAGCTGGGTCAAATAGAAGTCAGCCTCACCATGCCTTCGATTTAGCCACGGTCTCACATCTGGGATGAGGCGCGCAGTCCACCTTCTCTTCGTGCAATTCACCCAAGACTGCTACCAATCCTTGGGTGCGCGCTGTCTCACCTCGTTGACAAACATCTCCCTCGCATCTTCGTTTCGACACAGGTAAATAGCGGGGCGCTCTCTAGCAAGGAGAACAACAATTATAACACCTGCAATAGCTCTCACCGCCGAATCAGAGTCTGTCGGATACGAAGATGTAATCCTCAGTGCTCCTCTTTTCTGTACCTTTGCCAAACGTTTTCGGTATACCTCCTTACTGAGAGCGTCGCCCCATACTTCTGCTCCGTACAGTAGCACTGATCCTACAGCACCTATCAAGAGGCGTCTTCTTGATGGGCTGGGTCCCCTACGTTGGCCACAAGTCGACTCAGATGCCCTGATTTGCTCAGAGAAACTCATCTTCGAGTCGATCAGTAGCCCCAAGTAGTTCACCGCTGATTTAGATTCGATTAGTACTCCAATACTGATCATCCTTACTCTAGGGATTCGCTTTTTTGTTAAGATGACCACTTCGGTTTTCTCCAGTGCTAAACCAGTCTCTCACTCTGCGCAATAGCTTGGCGTTGATCTCACTGTTGGTGACAGCCGTAAATCCCCGATAAGAATGATATCAAGTCCAACATATTGTCCACGACGAAATGAATTCTTTTAGAAATTTTTCCTACATTTATTTGTATATATTTTTTTAATCTTTACATAATAATTTGCATAATGAAGCCTTTTTTTAATTAAACTTTGACGAGGGCATCACTTTACACCTACATACAAAATTAGGAGTTACTAGCTTATATCTATATCGTTTGCGAAAAAAATTGCTGTGACACACGGACGGACGGACAGATAGGTCGCGATTTTAGCAGGGTTTTGTAAAATTATTTAACAAAACCCTAAAAACCAGGAACGTACTATATGGCAGTGCAGCGCTTTCAAAGTGCCTCCTTGCATCAAAAAAGAAAATCGTCTTTTAAAGAAGATCATAAAATGATCGTTTTAATTTCTGATAATAAATGTCTATAAAAGCAATTATGTATATGGTTCATTCTATTCATTTGATATTCACGGGGACCGTTACGGTGGTTAGTAAAGTAGCCACCACATACCCCAAAATTCTGATGTAGTAAAATTTACTTTTTCTTATCTATATTTAATGTATTCTAGTAGAAACTTTCTATTGAAAGTTTGGATTTGTGCGCTTGGGTTTGAGCAACTCTTCAATTAATTTCAGTTCACAAACAATAATTTTGTTTAAGTATAAATCACTGTTGAATGAATCTTATCGAAGCTTTCTTTGTGAATCCACTCCAAAAACATCCCAAAGTGGAGGCCCTCTAGGGAATCTTTCAGTAGAATACGGACAGGCAATCGATTGACAATCAAGACTTTGTATCAGTATTAACTCCCGTAGAATAATACAATACCGGTCATAACAAATTTCAGTTTCTTTTAAATAACCTCTTAGTAGGTTCACCAGGGACGAACTTATTGTTGCTCCAAACAGTTGCATTTCGCGCCAACATTCCGCAATTAAAGTGATTGCTTCGTCGTATATTCACTCCACTATCAGTAAATGAATTTTGTCCCAGGAGTATTTCGCTGGTGTTCCTATGTATTTAGACACGCGCTTGCACATAGTATCTACATTCATATAATGCCCTCTGGCTCCATCGTTATATGTAATATCGGAAAGATGTGGCTATACTCAATAAGAGAAATATTATTCAAATTAGTATTTCCGTTCACATTTTCTATGGTCGACTTCTTCGGAGTAGACAATTGCTTATGTACATTTAGTGGTACTGCTCATGAGGCTCAGCTAGCGCTGTCCAATTGGCCCGGCTAAGAGTACGAATAAATCGGCGAATGCAAAATAAAGATTCCGACTTTTTGTTGCTTGCAACCACTCCTACTTGGCTCTAATCGGTGTTGGGGTATTTGTTCAATGTCGCTCAAACAGACACGAGTACTACGGTCATATTTGCAATGCAGATTGCGAAACGTTTCGTTTAACAGTTATTTCGGAGCAAAAGTTTGAATGTAATCTTCGCCATTTTGGAGACATTTTTCTAGAACTACAATAGCTTTTCATTGCTCCTTGTTCCAGTCTCGGCGTGAAGTCAAGTAACTTCGCGTGTTGTCTTATCAAAAAGTTTTAACTTGAACTTTTCTTGTTTAAAACTTCTTAAGTGTGCAAGGGATTTCAGGAAATTATGGGCTTACAGGTTGGTTTCCGGCTGAATTTGATCCAATTTGATTTTGTTTTCGACTGTGCATTCGTACACCCACTCAAAGTACGTGTTGAACGAAATCAATAACGATGTTGGAATACAATTTCCTGTTCCACTCAAAATTGAGTTTAACTTAGCAAGTGTTGAAGTGGAGGTCAGGGAAGGAGACAAGTTATTTGTACAACATTCGACAAACTGCAAGTGCGAGAGAAATAGTACGTTAGTTTATTTTGAGAGTAACAAGGGAATTTATCTGCTTATGAAAAATTACAAAGGAACGAAACTTCACGGATTCTAAATGAAATCGCCAAAAATTACGAATATAAAGTACGAAGCGTTTTCTCTATCTTTCTTTTTAAATCACAAGATCAATGTACCCTTTTAGCTCTGTAGAATTAAAGCCTTAATCACGTAGCACCGTCTGACAGACCACACTGATTGTTTTAGATATACAAGTAGTACCACCCCATGCATCCTTGTACCTTTTCCTCACGTCCCACAGTATTGCGCATGCCCTCTTCAAGATCGGTGGTGCAAGTGTTCGGCATTTGATAACTAAAATCCATGTCCAAGTGATATTGTACGAGGGCTGTCCGATAAGTACTTAACGTCACCCCCCGATGACGCCACTATCGCAAGATAGATTCACTGTCGTGTAGTTCATTCTCGTACACGGCTACTCTCAAAATTTCAGTCGAATCGGACTCGTAGTTTTGTTTTGACCGCGTGTGGAAGCGGGCGTGTCCTAGGATTTTGGAAAAATTTGGAAAGAACAATATCGGTCGGTGATTCGATTTTTGTTTTTAGAAGGGAAATCGCGCAGTGAAATCAAAGAGCGATTGGATGCTGTGTACGGTGACTCTGCTCCTACGATGGCGGCCCTTAAAACGGTTTAACGATGTTCAACGTGGTCGCACGTTGGTTTTTAATGGACCACGCCCAGGTGCCCGCCGATTGAAGGCATGTGAGATAGCTGAGATAAAGGGCATCTCAAAAGACAGCATGGGTCATATCATGCATGAAATTTTGGGCATGAGAAAGCTGTTGGCGCGATGGATGCCGCGTTGGCTCACTCCGGACAACAACAACAACCGTGACCACGCTACAGAGCATTTGACGAAGGAGCTTCTGCGTCGTTTCGTGGCTGTCGACGAAACATGGCTCCACTGGTACTTACCAAATACGAAGAACCAGTCGAAACAGTGGACTTCACCCGGAGACCGTGCTCCGAAGCAGGCGAAGACGGTCTTTTCTGGGATGCACAAGAGCAGATTATGTTGAGAAATAAATTGCCACTTTTCCAAAATTTTGTTCTTCGTTTGTAGGCTAAATACTTTTTCGGACCGCTCTCGTATATGCCCAGAAATCTAAAATTAGTTATTTCCATGCTAAAGATCGATGGGCATCGTGACCTTAAAAGACGATACTATTCCTTCTGTATTTGACTATAACTTTAAAGATGAGCATGAAAATGCATAGTCGATTTTTCATTTAACCACGGGTCATAAAATTTTCTTGAAGCCTTCATGAAAATGATGTCTCATAGTTTACTGGAAACGTAGGCGATTATACGGTGAAGAAGGATATTTGAAGGTATTTGCGGAGTACACTTTATATTCATATATAAATGCATGAACCTTTATGTACCAGTATAGACATATATATATATATATATATATATATATATATATATATATATATTTATATATATATATATATATATATATATATATATATATATATATATATATATATATATATCTATATATATATATATATATATATATATATATATATATATATATATATATATATATATATGTATATATATATATATATATATATATATGCAGTGGTACCTTTGTTTTTTTTTTTTTTTTTTTTTTTTTTTTTGTGGTAGGGAGGTGAAGGCATTTATGCCCGCCGAGTCTGGCAGTGTGGGACTCCCATGGAGGATACCTTTGGACTACCCACTAAACACCTCCCCTGTCAATCTGAGAACCTAGCCTGGAACCGTTTGACACATTACTTCGGGCCAGGTCTCGTTTTGTTACGCCGTGGGGCGCCTTCAAGCTGGGGAGTCCCTTTCCTAGCGGGAGGGGGGGGGGTAAGAGGAATGTACCTTAATAAGTCGAAAACCTTTATAACTCGAAGAAAATTGTCATTCCCTTTCTTTCGAAGCCGAAACCCTCCTTTTCTCGAAATCTAAAACCTCTATAAGGCAAAATAATACGAGGTGTGACAATCAGGTAATGATTTTATTGCCGCGCTTGTGGTAAACCTGCCACCTTGAAATTCCCTTCCCTTTCCTCGGCACCCTTCTCCTCTCCATTGATATATTTACCATCGCTCTAGCTGGCTTAGTTCGCCTGCTGTGTCGTGTTGAGTAGACGTGTGTTGGTGGTGCTCATCACGAAAATGGAGAAATGAAATCAAGAGCAACGCGTCGCGATAAAATTGTGCGCCAAGTTGGGCGAAACAGCTTCGGAAACGTACGGTAAAATTGTAAAAGTGCATGGTGATAGTGCTCTTAGTCGTGCGCAGGTGTTTCGATGGCATAAAGAGTTTTAGGAGGGGCGTGAAAGTGTGGAAGACCAGTCGAGGTGCGGTGCAAGCCGTAGAATCGTCCACCAAGAATTTGTTCCATCGGGGCAAACCGTAAGTCAAGTCTACTATCGCTAAGTACTCGAAAGATTGCGAAAACGAGTCAACAGGGTGCGCCCAGTCATCGCTCGTAACTTGATCCTTCATCACGATAACGCGCCGAGCGCCGAGTATTTGGCTTCTAAAAGGATCGCCGTGATGCAACAGCCGCCTTATTCGCCCAATATGTCAGCCTGTGACTTTTTTCTTCCCTAGAACAAAATCGATGGCCAAAGGAACCCATTTTGAGTCGATTACGGCCATCCAGGCGGCCGTGATGAGGGTACTCGCCCACATCCCTGTCGAAACGTTCCAGAAATGTTACGAAGTATGGAAAACGCGCGTTGTATAGCTGCCCAAGCGGACTACTTTCGAAGGGGATGGCAAAGTTGTAGAATAAAAACAGAGTTTTAATATATTGCCTTTATTGTTCTACTCGTATGCAGGAACGTTCTTACATGGATGAGATTTTATTATAGTAACGAACGTTTGACTATATTACTCGCTGCAAATATGTCAGGTACAGAGAAGCCAACACCAATAATTATAAGCAAAGCCAAAAAACCCCGATGTTTCTCGACATGTAAATCCTTACCGTTAAATTATGAAGCTAATACAAAAGCTTGATTGACTTCTGTCATCTTCAAAAGTTGGCTTAAAAAAATTGATAAAAAATGCCTAAGTAAAAAAGGAAAATTATATTGATCATCGACAATTGTATAGGGTTATTCATTTTACGCTTGGGAAAGTAAAGCTAAAGAAAACACATAAAATATTCAGATGGAAACGAAATTTTTTATTAAATATAAAGATTGAACCTTGCCATTATACGTGAAACACAACATCATTCAAATGTTCTTCTCTTACAGGCCTCAATCCTTTTGAGGTAATTTTCAATGACTTTTTGGCACATTTCCGGCAATATCTTGGCCTTAACTTCACGAATATTGGATTTCAATTGCTCAAGATTTTGAGGATTGTTCGCGTAAACACGATCTTTCGCATAGCCCCATAAAAAGAAATCCAAAGGTGTTAGGTCGTAGGATCTTGCGGGGCAATTGACATCACTCAATCTCGAAATTACGCGTCCTGGAAATTTATCTTGCAAACTGCTCGATTAGCCTGTGTTGTGTGGCTTGTGGCTCCGTCCTGTTCGAACCACATATTTTCCAAATCATAATCTTCAATTTCTCTCCAAAAATAATCGGTTAACATCCGTCTATAGCGGTTAGAATTGACTGTAATGGCTCTTCCTTGATCGTTTTAAAAAAATACGGGCCAACAACACCACCAGACCATAATACACACCAAACGGTCACTTTTTCCGGATGCAAAGGCCTTTCTGCGATCACCTGAGGATTTTGAGAGCCCCATATGCGGCAATTCTGTTTATTTACGTAACCACTGAGTGAAAAATAAGCCTCATCAATTAAGAAAATTTTGTTCGAAAAATCGTTATCAATGGCATACATTCTGCGTTGTGTATGGTCTTGAGGCTTAAGTTCTTGATTGAGTTGGATTTTGTACGGATGGAGATGCAAATCCAAATGCAAAATCCGCCACAATGAGCCGTAAGACAAGCCCAAATGTTCAAATGCCCAAATTCGAGTCTTCCTCCACACTTTGGGCAACGACAGCGATATTTTCAGCAGAACGAATGTTGCGATGATGCACAGGCCTTGCAATATCAATAACCGATCCAGTCTCTTCAAATTTTCTCACTTTGTTTGAAATTGTTTGCTGTGTAGGTCGATTATATCGACCGTAATCGGCTCGTAAAGCCCTAAATGTTGATACAGCATAATCACCATTTTTATAATAAAATTTAATAATTTTAACGCGTTCTTCGACTGTTAAACGATCTAATTTTTCTAAATGGCAAACCTTCAACTAAAATAAACACGCTTTGGATGACATTTAATTCTGACAGATGTCAAATGGCAGGGTTATACCTTCCTACCACGAAATGGATAACCCTGTACTTCACATAATGATATTCCATCGATGAAAGCTAATCGTATACAATATCTCCCTGCCAATACAACGTCAAAATTACAGCCAATGGATCAGGGTGTCATTAAAAAATTCAAATCATTTTACCGAAAGGAAGTAGTCAAGAAAATGTTAGATGATATGGAAGAAAACACTAGTACGTCTATTGACGTATTGCAAGCGATTAAAATGGTGGACAAATCATGGCGAAATGTAACTACGACCACAATAAAAAATTGTTTCATAAGGGTGGATTTCCATAACCAGCAACAGCTGATCCTGAAGTTGAAGAAATGTATACTACAGAGCCTCCTCTCAGATGGAACACGCTTCTGTCTGACATGGAAATTTCTTTTGAGGACTTCGTCACCTTGGATGACGAGGTGGTAACTGCTGGATTATTATCTTATGATGAAATAACCGATTCAGTCGGTCAAAGTACGGAGATTTACTATATTACGAAGAAAACGAAGTAGACTCAAGTAACATACCATAGGCTCCTCAGATTTCTATCAAGCAAGCAAAAATTTCACTGAATACTTTAAGGCGATTTATGGAGCAAAAAAGCAATACCGAAGACACCGTATTTTCCGCTCTTTACACTATTGAAAATGCAATAGATTCAGTATGTTCAAATAATTTAAAACAAAAAATTATTACAGACTATTATTAATTTTTTAAGATATTTTTAACATACTTAGTGGATCTAACATGGAATTGAGTACAGTAAGCTCAAATAATACTGAAATAAATTAAGTTGGAATAATATTTTAAGTGAATTGAATTCAAGTACAAATAATACAATGCACAAGTCAGAGATAAATTTCATATTCACGTCTATAACAGGTATTTTCATCTGTAGCTCTGCATAGTATTGCATCGAAAGTAAACCTCTATACTATAAGTCGAATCTGGCCTACAAAAGTCTTTCTAACTCGAAAACCTTCATAAGCCGAAACCTCTATAACTCGAATGTTTTTGCGTTTCCCTTGAATTTCGACTTATAGAGTTTCCACTGTATACATATTGTGTATGCATATTTATATATATATATATATATATATATATATATATATATATATATATATATATATATATATATATATATATATATATATAGATATATATATAGATATATATATATATATATATATATATATATATATATATATATATATATATATATATATATATATATATATATATATATATATATATATATATATATATAGGCTAAAAAGAAATTAATCTATGGAGGCCACAATAGTGCTTTGGTTTTGCCAAATTTTCAGAAATGGTGTGCTGTGTAAATATTTCCCCTAGTTTTGCTAAACATTCAAATTAGCTAAGCGAAGACAAAATGGCGGTTGTTTTAGATGAAAATCCGTGGTTTTTGTTCTGACCAAAGCATAGCTCCTATTTGCACAGAAAATTGGTACAGCGGTTCATTCAAGTGTGTGATAAATCTACAATAAAAAAAAATCCCGTTGCCACCACCAGCCGAAAAGGCAATTTTTCGTAGGTACCCGTATTTTTAAAAGCAAATAATCCTTTTACTGGCCCCCACTTTGAAAGTCAAACACTGTTTAAGGACAATTAAAAGTAGCAGGAGAGTCCTCCTACTAGGAGGGTATTGTAAGATAATGAGTAAATCAAACAACATCTTCTGAATATCAAAGCTTGGCTCACCCATACATTCCATGAATGGAGCTCGGAAAAATAACATATGTATTTTAATTTACCTCCATTTCACTTTCAGTCTGTTGACCTTAATGTTTGAGTAGTCATGATAGCATATGCATATTTTAAAATATTTATATAATTTTCATCAAAATCCTTACACATCTATAGTGTTTGTGTCCTTTGCGAACGTATATTTACACAATATCACATGTGATTGTGTTGTAATTGATTCATTTCAATCGGCTATAACTTAGCTGTTTTTGGCTTAATTTGTATGAAACTTTCAGAAAGCGTTTTGCATCAGGAAATTCAGATACAAATTTAAAGATCGTCCTTCGATTTTATAGGTGAAAACGTAAAATTCATAAAACGTACTATTATTAACAAAGTTGATCGAATTTTAAATTCTGAGCTATTTGATAGCCTTGTACACATAAGGGCCTACTTTCTTGAGTTTTTCTGATTTTTCTGTCCAGCGATGTCAAGGGGCGGGACACAAATTGTTCGTACCATAGTACATTCACATAGTATCCACACATTCCATTTACCCTGTGTTGCACACTTTCTGAATCTTCCCAGGGGCCGATCAGCTGAGCCGGGGCACGTCAGCTGAACCGCGGCCTGTTGTATTCAAAAACCAAAACAAAAAGCAAATAAAATTTCCGATGCACGTGTTCTTTTACGCATTTCAGAACATGGGAGTGCTGCCAGATCCTAATAAAAAACTTAAAGATTGCATGGAACGAATTTGTTTTTCTGCAAAGTTATTGATTTTTTTAGATCTGCTAATCCTGAAATCTCTCATCGAAGCACATGTTTATATTCCCGCCAATCCTCGCGTCAGCATTTACAACCTACCAGCTGGCGAGGATTTATGGTTCGCTCTTCGGTTTGTGTTCGGATTTTTCCGGAGTCTAGATTGAGTGTGCATACTATATGCGTATACTATGGTTCGTGCATTTCCCGTTACCCTGCACCCCTCCTTGCAAATGCCTCTTGTTAAGGACCAGTTTTGAAAATTTCTCACCAAAACCTTTTCCTTGACACCCATATTGTTAAGAGTCACCCCCTGTATGGGGAGACACCCCATATACATCTTAAACACGTTTTTGCCCAGCAACTTTTGAGAGAGCACCACTTTTTACCTACGTATAAAATTTCATCACTCTAGCTTATGTGCCTTGCGAGAAAACTTGTTGTGACGCACGGACGGACGACAAACGGACGGACAGACAGAAAAGTCGTGATTTTGGTAGGGTATTGTTACAAATATTTTACAATACCTTAAAAATCGAGCTAGCGCCTTAAGTGTGCTGTGCATTTGCTGACAGACTGAAGTTCCGGGGTTAATTTCTGCAAGACATTCGTACTCGCGCTAATGCTTTAACTACCCAGTCAAATCAACAGTGCAAGCTTCCCGTTTATGAGGGACGTTTTTCCTGTCTAATTAAGCTTTTAAGTGCTTGATTGTGGCTGATAGAGCAAAATAACTGACATCATTCATAGGTTATTGGGCTCTTTCACACGGAAATGGTAAAAATCTATATCCAAACAGGTTTCGCGCTTACGCCCTTATGTTTACACGTTGCATAGTTCAGCCAACCTATTTTTGTATACGATACACGTCTTGCGAGTGTATGTGTCAAAAGGGTCATTTGATCGTTAAACATCGCGCGGACAACATGAGAGAGAGATAAGCGATTGAGAATTTGTTTTAGCTTTGAATTGTGCACGAGGTAATAAAAACTGGAATGAAAAATGTATTTTATGATTGTTAAAGTTTGTCGATTCAAATTTATCTCCTGGATTTATTTGGATCCTCCGTGTTTTTCCGCTCTCTGAAAATATATTCCAAATTTGAATTTCTTTTTTAGTCGCATAACTTGTTTATCATAATGTGATTCTATGAAGATTATGCGTACTGTTAATTGTCTAAGGATTCACAATAGGCAATTTAACTTTATTGAAATCGTGATATTCGTCGTGTTGTTTCCTGAAACTGAACATGGCCTCCGCTTTTATAAATTTATTAAATAACGCGTAGCTTCTCGCGTCCACGCATCCATTTTTACACGCAAATTAAGGAAAGGCAATCGTTTTATGACGACTACCTTCTTCACCGAATGTTCAATTCGGAATGATTACCGGCGTTTGTATAAAATTTCCCCCACCAAATGATCAACAAAATGCGTTTGTGTACGTGCGTTACGCTCGTTCGCCCTAAAAAGTGTTGGCTTGTTTTAACCATCAGGTCCCCTCAGTGCCTCTCATTCTACTTGCCCATATAACCTGTTTAACGCTCACTTTTAACGCTGCGTCTGAAAAAGCCCATTGATAATCAAAGCTCATAATTGTAGCCAATTGAAAAGCTCAATCCTTTACTGCCCTCTCTCTGTAACTCTCATTTCCTTAGCTTCGACCCACTACTTCGCACATGTAAAATACAACTAGCTCACCCAGATATAATGCAGACGGTTTGGTCGATATACCCAGCGAAGCTTTGTGTGTACGTTTCAATTCGGTTGTGGATACGCGTCTACTTCGGATAAGAATATTGCAACCAATATGTGCTGATTGTTAAACATAGGGAAACTTTGTGTACTCATATATGATCCAGTTCACTGTGTTACATTACCAGTATACCCTCTGTATACTGGTACGACCTGAGCTTAAAATGTTGTGTATCCTATATAACATCACTCCCGAGGAGAGAGAGAAATCACTGCATAACATTTATCTGCTACTACATACATGTAAACTAGATCAGTTATGAGAGGCGTTTGTTCAATGAGTTAATTTTATTTGATTGTATAGCAGCAAGTTTTCGCGATTTATATCTACTTTAATTTTGTTGATTGTTCAAAGACAATAAAATGAATATTATTTTTTATCATATTTGAAAAAAACCAATCAATTAAAACTATAACTGCTGGCCACGGACGTAACCTGCTTGGAACGCTAATACTCAGGCTGACACCTTGAGTATCATTATTTGCTTATCCCGGGCAAAGTTCCTTGGGATAGAATAAGCTCGGGCGCACGCTTTGAGCCAGCGAATGGAGAAAAACTTCTCGATTTTTTTACTTGTATAATTTTCTTTTAAAACATAATTATGCTGACTTAGCTGCATACCAACCAAAATAATAAAGACGATTAAAATTAGTCCGTAATAGAAGTTGTTATGCAAAGGCAATAGTTTCTGTAATAACGTTTGCTTGCACTACATAAAAACACACAATAATAATATACACAGGAAAATCTTTGTTTCGCAGTTGTAACGCTTCGATGCTTCGCGCGTGTCTCTGTTCTCTCAACAGCTATTTTAACTCAAATGCCTGGCGGTGAACACAATAACTATCTGTAATGGAAACGCTACACTGCTCCCTCTTGAGTGACATTCCCACTGTCACGATGGTGCTTTGTAGGCGAATATGTTCTGACAGCCGTATGAGGTCGTACTATAATCGGTTGCTTCTTTTTTCGGGTGTAGAAACTATTTACTTCGTTACGGAGTCTGACGGAGCTTCGGTTTGCTGAGTAGTGGGGACGGTAATGAAGGCTGGCTTCAGTTTCGGTGGAGACGTTGATTTGTCTACCTTCGATGTCAATCGTAAACAGTAAGTACATCTGAAATTCGTTTGGTCACTTTGTGTGGTCCTGAATACGGTTGACATAGCGATTTCCTTACGGCGTCAACTCTTAAGAAGACGTGTGTACATGAATTTAATTGATGATGTACGAAGGTCGTTCGATAATTGCGGTGGTTAATTGGAACAGACCGCAATCACGCATCTGCTGTTTTAACATGGATCCAAAAGCGTGCGGATCGAATAGATTGTCATCGCTCACAAAGAATTCTCCAGGAAGTATTAAACCTGTTCCGTAAACGAGCTCCGCGCAGTTTGCGCCTAGATCTTCCTTGTATGAGTTTCGGAGTCCTAGGAGAACGTTTGGCAGGATGGGAGGCCGGTTGGAATTCTGATCATGGCAGATTATGGTGGCTTTCAATGTGCGAAGCCATCGCTCTACCAATCCATTGGATGCTGGGTGATACGGCGATGTTCGCGTACGTTTACATCCCAAAAGTTTGGAAAGAGAAGAGAAAAGCGCGGATTCAAATTGACTTCCTTGGTCAGTTGTGATTATGTGCGGCGCTCCAAATCTCGATACCTAGTTAATGTAAAATGCACATGAGACAGTTTCAACTGTTTGGTCGCAAACAGGAACTGCTTCTGGCCAGCGTGTAAATCGGTCAACCATTGTCATGCAGTAGCGATAACCGTTGACTGTTATCAGTGGTCCGATGATATCAAGAGGTACTTGCTGGAATCGTTTGTCCGGTATCGAAAACTGCTGGATAGCGTTTCTTGTATGCCTTTCAATTTTTGATCTTTGACATGGTATACAAGTGCGTGGGTAGGCTCGAATATCTTTCTTCATGTCAGGCCAAACAAACTTTCCCTTTACAGCTCGAATCATCGTGTAGGCTCCAGTGTGCGAGCATCTGTGGAAGGTGTTCATAACTCGATTACGTAGAGTTGATGGTACGTATGGCCGAATATTGTTCGTCGACGTATCACAATATAAATTTCCATATTCCTCTATAGGTATTGGATGCAGCTTAAGTGATGAATTGTTTCCAGAGAGAAATGATTGAAGTGCAGTGTCGTTACGTTGTCCATCTATCACGTCGTGGGTGGTCAATGAAGATGACAGGTTCATCGCTTCGACTCTTGATAGTGCATCTGCTACAATATTTGCCTCTCCATTAACGTGGACGATTTGGGTACAAAATTCCGATATAAAACTTAAGTGCATAATTTGTCTCGGCGAAGATTTTTCTGTTTTTTGACTGAACGCATATATCAACGGTTTGTGGTCCGTTTTGATAACAAACTGGGTACATTCGAGCCAGTGTCGAAGGCACCCAGTTTGTTTGTTTTTCCGATTGCAACATCAGATGCGTCGGTGACAAGTTGTAATGGCATCGATGGAAAAAAATGTACTAGCAATGTCTCCTTCGCAAGGCTTTCCTTACAATCGTTAAAGGCTTTTATGATTTCGGGTGACCATTGAATATCGCATTTGTCGCCTTTTTTACATTGCGGAGATATTGGTGGAGCGGTGTTTGTAGGTTGGTAGCATTACGGATGAATCTCCTGTAAAAATTTAATGTGCCCAGGAAACGGCGTAGTTGTTTGACTGTTGTTGGTAATTGAAAATCACGTATGGCCTGAACTCGCGAATCAGGTGGCGAAATGCCATGTTTATTGATTTTGTGTCCCAGGTACTCAATTTCTTCAACGCCAAAGACACATTTTGCAACGTTGATTATCACTCCGTAAGTTTTTAATCGTTCAAATACGATACGAGTATGGTCCATATGTTTTTCGATTGAGATAGATGATACAAGAATGTGATCTAGATAACAGATACAAAGTCCTTCGTCAACAAACCGCTGAAAGGTTTGGGCGGCATTCCGGAGGCCAAAGGTCGTTACCGTCACCACTACTCAGCAAATCGAAGCTCCGTCAGACTCCGTAACGAAGCGAATAGTTTCTACACCCGAAAAAAGAAAAACAATTACATGGGAACCGATCATAGCACCACCTCATATGGCTGTCTGAACATATCCGCCTGCAAAGCGCCATCGTGACAGTGGGAATGTCACTCAAGAGGGAGCTGTGTAGCGTTTCCCATATGACAGATAGTAATTTTGTTCACCGCCAGGCATTCGAGTTAAGATAGCAGTTGAGAGAACAGAGACACACGCGAAGCATCGAAGCGTCACAACTGCTATCTTAACTCGAATGCCTGATGGTGAACACAATAACTATCTGTCGTATGGGAAACGCTACAAAGTTCAGTTTTTACCGCTATCTCTTTGAGACTGGCGCAACCACTAACTCAAGCTTTCGCTCGATTTGGTTTGGACAGCTCATCGCAGCTTGGATTTCGAAATAGGAGGTCGCAGTCAATACACCGAGGCAGTTGGAAGCAGTTGTTGCAGGAAGCGAAGGCCCGAGAGGGGCTGTAGTGCTGCAAAGAAGAAGAAGAAATTACTGAAGCGCTACGGTTGGCTTCGAAGTCTTATGTGTATATGTTTAAACTCTTAATATGGTTACACACCCACTTCTGCTAATGCATGATAAGACCGCGGCGCCCACAGATGGTTTGACTACGATTCGCAGTTTTTCACATGTGCTACCATTCATATTTGCACTGCCGCTCCCATAACAATCGGTTATGGCATGCCATCCAGCAAGTGGATTGCGACGTATGCAAAGTAGCATACGGTGCATAACCCGCGTAACATTGTGCCAGCAAACGACCCGTGTATATCAAGTAAATAACCACGTTCTTTCGATTTGATTCTCTTTGTCTGCAAAATTATAGCTTACATATAAACATAAGTTTACTCTGCACAGAAAAATACAAAATCATGCCAAAGTCAATTTTTTAGGAGATGATGGATCGAATTTCGCGAAGGCCTATCAGTTCGCGTCCTGCCTTTTCATCCGTTCATTTGCTTGTCCGCCTGTCCGTGTGCAATAGCAAATTTTCTCAGAAACCATAAAAGCTATAATGATCGAATGCACGTGAAAACATCAGAAATGGATCGAAAATGTTAAAGGGTTTTAAAAGACGTCCACCCTGAAATGAAGATTACAAAAATTTTTATCAAAAATAGTGGGGTATCAAAGAAAAGCTCTTGATTAGATCCTTGAAGATGTATAATTTTCTTGTCAAGGGGTCCAAGGGAGGAAAATAGTACTGACCTTACACTCTCAAATTTCAACAAACTCAAATCATATTTATGGAAATCATATTTATGAAAATCATTTGAATTTTATCTGATTACATCAAATAGAATTTAGGATTTTCCTACCATTCGGGCTTTCCAACGAACAAGATAAAATGGATAACAAAACATCTTTAAAATTTAATTCAGTCAATGGTTGTTAGTAGTATTACAACAAAATTGTGGTAGGTTTAAATGGTGTAATAATGGTTTTTCTGTTCTTCTTCTTCTTCGTAGCCCTACAGCCCCTTTCGGGCCTTCGCTTAGAGATAGTTAGAGTAACTCATTGTCATGATCTAATTGTATCGGGACTCCACAAGGAGATATGATCATTATCACGCTTTGGCCGTGTGTCCGTCGACCCAGCTGCGATACGTTCTGATTTTAAACCAGCACATATCACAACTGAACAGGCTTATAGTCCGTCCGAAGAACCACTCGAACTAAATCTCGTTGACGCCAACGAAACTTGAACCAGAGACCTTCGGCTTACGGGCTTAATGCTCTAACCATTAAACCACGCGGACTATATTGGTTTTTCTGTTAAAGCGAGTAAGTTTTTGTTGTACGAGTAGATGTCATTAAAGTTTTTCTGGAGATTATTCAGTATTGATGTCTGCGCATCGTAGATTGAGTACAAAACCCTTCTTACATGAGTGTAGATCTCTCTACCCATTTTGCTCATTGTTACAAGAATAAAACCGCAAACCAGCAATAAGTTCGACAATACTCGAGTGTTTTTTCAGCGCATTGTAATCCATGACGAAAGAAATCAGATTCTTAGCTGAAAAATGTCCAATTACAAGCTTCTCTCTTCTTTGTCTAGGCATCGTTGAAATATTATTTATGCTTAAAATTTTGCCTCAATGAGTGGTCGTTAATTTTTTAATACGTTTCTTCATAATAAATGTAAGCAGATTCCTGTAAATTTTCCAGATGCAAAAATAACTGTAATAACAGCATTATTGTTAATTTTAGTAAGTTCAACATTTCGTTCCATCCTTCGAGCTGCAACTTTGAAACGGGTAGAACTTCTAATTTCATATTAAGGCAATTGTTTTAAACTTTCCAACCGACGGGAGATTTTACTCCAAATATATCCCTAAACATATCAAATTCAGCAGGTTCTGGACGGTTGAGATGGCAATCTGTGTTCAATGAGGTTATGAATAACTCCCAACATTCTAATTTTCATCCAGGTAATACGCAAGTAGCTGTGTTTCACTTACAGCTCCTATGAGTAATAAATGTACTTTTCTAACACATCTCATCACTTGACTGCTGAACCGCTCAATTATAAAAACCACCATAAAGAATCGTTTTTTCATAGTTTGTTGATCCTCTGAAAATGTGCAACATGGATGCACGACAGTATTAATTTCGTCATCCTTACAAACAGTTTTGTCTGCCAGGGGGTTGATTTGTGTTGGGAGTCGATTCTCCAGCAGCACCCGAAACATTCATACTCATTATTTTATTTCTCTCATCCTTGAAAATTTAAATTCGTACCTAACCAGTGGAAATTAGCAGAGCTTAGCACTTTTAATCCCTGGCGGTTGCATGAATCCTGGAAACAACACCCTGTTCAGCACTGGCTAATCAAAATTAAATGTCGACTTGGAATGTCGCCCGAGAGAGAAAGTAATTAGGAGTCGTAACATGACAACTTGAAATCTCCTACAAATACTACGTCCGACGACTGTTTGATTTATGGGTTAATTAATTGGAGTTGATTATGGAAGAGCGAACCAGACGCCGTCGGAAGCGAATATGAGAGAACGTATGAACGAGAATGTGAACCGTCATTAGACACTTGGCGAGCAGCAAATAAAATGACGTCTTCAAGAGCAGTGGTTATTGTTGGAATGAGTGAAATGGAATCAAAATATGACTGCTTGCATGGCAAAATGGAAAGAGGGGAGGAAAACTAGCCAGCCAAGCGGAAGTTGTTTTTGCAAGTGAGTGATTAAAAAGCCTAGCGGGTCAACAGTTTTGTCCATGAACTGGCCTGATGCTAATTGCGGCGATAATTTGCAGTTATGATTGCTGGCAACCTTCAGCATTCACGTTTCTGGGTTTGATTAGATGTCATTCGGATGGATTCCCGAAAGAAGGTACGGGCAGACAAGGTCGGTAGAAACGTGCGGAGTGATATATCCTGAAACAAAATATGTATTTACAAATTTGGTGATATTCCCTCGCCGCTCAGACTAGATTCAGGGAGGCGGGTTAGCAATTGTTGAGTTGGGTTCGGGTACTCAATATTTATGAAGTCTGAAAAACACCACCTCTGAATTTTTTAAATTTGATGTGCTAAAAATATATTTGCTAAATGTCGTCTACGCTAAAATTATCAGAAATGTTGTTTTTCATTCAGTAACTTTTTGGCGGTTGGATATTTACATCAATTTAAAATACAAACTAAAGTGTTCCGACCCTATGATACTTTTTTCCCCTGCTTAAAAGATGAAAAAGATTCACGAGTTTGTCTACGCTCTTTACCCTACACACCTCGTCCATGTTGATGTCATCCACAATAAAACAGTAGTGGAATATTTACTTCTTACGAAAATGTAACTGGAAGAAGCGGTCTTGTCTATAAAGAGAAGAACGGCGCCAGGACCAGATGGGACTCCAGCCTAGATACTGCAGATGGTCGATCACTTTTGCACTCGTCGATCGGCAAGGGGAAGGGGAGGCTCGATCCACCGTCTGCATACCGCCCGTAATGTATCCTAAACACAGTCGGAAAAGTGCTCGAAAAAATCACTGACGCGATCCAAGCTGCTGGGAATTTTCTCCCCGACAGTGTGGCTTCAGTGCACGTCCCTCCACCATTGATACAATCGCGGAAGTGATGAGTGTAATTCAGCGTGCGGAGGCACATGACAGCTCCACCCAACGGATTTTTTTGCTGGTTAATCTTGAGGTCTGAAATGCTTTTAACTCCGCTGGATAGGCCCACATCCTGGAAGCGTTGGAAAATCCTTTCCAAGTACCAGAATACCGGATGCAGATTTTGAGGGACTGTCTGAAGGATCTTAGCCTGCTCTATGACGCGAAGGACTAAGAGTGCGATTTGTGGAATATCCCACAAAACGTGCTACTGACGCTTAAGCTGCCAAATAAGTCACGCTTGATCGGTTATACAGATTATGTTGCCGCGCTAGTCGAGAGAGCGCAGAAATCTCTACCTGCGGAGAAATGAAGACGTAGGAGGACAGCCGCTAAGGAGGAGAGAAACCGTGTGGCCCATTATGCTCGGGCACTCCTGCTAGGTAAAAAGTGGGTACTTGAGGTATGAGGGTGTCTTCTAGTAATACCTTCCTTTCAGTTACGTAAGCGATTTCTGTAATGTGAAGGTGGTTCTAGGTATTGGAAAATGTGATATAACCCGAAGGCACTTGTTAAGAGGTTCTAGGCTGCGTTCCCAGGTTGAAAGGGGAGATGATTTTTTACTAGTCCCAAACCCTTGTGTGCCACACGCAGGGCATAAATAGCCTTCACCTCCCTACCAGAAAAAAATATTTTCTGTTTCCATTCTTGCACTTCTTGCAATCCTCTGACGTAAAGCCAATTAAAACTTCGTTACCTACTGTTGGATATGCTCATCGCTATCTTTCAATAGAGCTTCTCAATTCAGAGACTAATCTTCAGGAAGTTCTTATCAAGGCCTTTCATTTGAAACATATATCGCCTATCTTCTCCAAAAAACGTTTAAGTATCCATTCCCTCAAAATCGTTTACAATATTTTTGTTTGTCAGAATTTTGTAGAGGACATCCCTTTTGACATGTCCACAAAATTTTCTGGTTCTAGCTCTTAACATATATGTTCCTAAAAAATTTGCACTTGCGATTCTAGCAAAGCTTCTTACGTGCCTTTGCTTAAAGATAGAGTATCTCATTATCTTGATTGAATGTATTGGCACTCAAAAGATGATACGATCAGTAGCGCGCGTTTTGGCCGCGTATCCATCTACCCAGCTGTGATACGTTCTGATTAAAATCAGAACGGGCTCATACTCCATTCGAAGAATCACATGAAACAAATCCCTTTGTCACCGACGGGACTCTAACCAGCGACCTGCGGCTTACGCAGCGAGTACTCCACGCGGACTACATATGTTTGTACATACAGATATGTATATACAAACTATATATATATAAATTCGGACAAAAAAGTATCCGGAAATTCCAAATTAAACGCAAAATATTTAATTATTCATCAAAATATACACACGGAGTCAAATCTTATAAATACGGTGGTTGACCAATAATATTTATTGCGTTTTTGGCTTTAAATTCGGTCACAATCAAAAACAAGTTTGGTAGACAGAACTCCGCTCATGTCAGAAGGGTTTTGTATCATCTTCTTCGAGATGCAGTCACCAAAACCGAATGAAGTTCAGAAACATGTCAAAGAGATGTGCACGTTTAAAAGAAAATTCATTGTTTCGTTATTTTCCACGGTCACGATTTTGTTGCAAACTAACGAAAATCACTCAAATCATGAATTCCCAATAATGTTTATGTTATTGATCTTATTTGAAAATTTTAAGAAGATCAAATCAAAACTGCAATGTCTGATTCGATGAAAAGTCCATAAAATACCAAAATAGTGTGTTATTGTTGTTGTAATTGGAGAAATTCCAAATGGATATAATTTCCGTGAATATGATACGAATTTCATCAAACTTGCAGAGTATTAGGATCTTGTGCAAGGCTTCTTAAATATCGAGTTTTGTTGGGTTTAAAGGCATCCATACGATTTGATTGGAGAAAATGTGAAATTCGAAGATCATACCATTATTAACAAAATTGAAAGGATTTTGACTTCTGAGGTGTTTGTTATTGTTATACTCATAAACATCTCCCTTGATAATTTTTTCAAATTTTTTAGATCACAGGTGTCCAATCGCGAGTTGGAAACACATTTTTCGTGTATTTCCCCCCTGTGCCCCCATTGAGGCAAAAACTGTTAGTTTAAGAACTGTTTTGAAAAGCCCACATAAATAACTTTCATTTGATATTCATATCGACTACCTTTGATGATTTTTTTTTCAGGCGCCACTTCCCTGTACAGTAAACATCGATTCATGGCTTATTTTTTTGGAACCCTAGAATGGCTAAAAAGCCCTTTTGTAAGGAGCTCTCTCCTGCCTCCTTGACTTATTTCACCTATGAGTATTGATTGTAGGTACTCATTTTCAGTCATTCATAAAATTGAATCTAATGTTAAAAGCATGCACCTTCAACGTTGCAGTTGGGGAAAAATAAGTACGCGAAAAGTTGGTACATTTCCCCTTTCCCTGCCCTCCACGGTACTGGTAAGGTAATTTTAAGACTTGTTTTGAAAAGATCTCATTAAGACCTTTCCGATGACACCCTACTCGACTACTAATGGTGAAATTTTTTTTTGAAGGGTCACCTCCCTATTAGAGAGACCCCCCTTAAACCCCTTTGAAAAATTTTCACACCCAAAAACTTTCAAGAAGTCATCACTTCTGACCTTTTCACAAATTTTCATGGCTGCAGCTTCTATAGTTTCGGAGAGTGCAGTATGGGATGATGTATTATCGTGGTGTAAAAACCAAGAATTGTCTTTCCACAATTCCGGCCTTTTAGGCGGATAGCGTTACGCAAACGACGCATAACGTTCAAATAAAATTCCTTGTTGACTGTTTGGCCCGGCGGAAGGAATTCATAATGCACAACACCACGATAATCGAAGAAGAGAAGAGGTTGATGGTCACCCAGGACGCTCTTCGTCTTCGACACGTTCACGGCCGGCTTGGAACTCACTATACCACTTGTAAACATTTTTTTAGACATTGCATCATCACAAAGACTTTCTGCACCATCCTCAACGATTCCGCAAACCAAATTTAATGCAAATTCAACAAATTTCGACATCACAAAAAACGAAAAACTTACTTTTAGCAGCTCACAAACCGACGCGTATCTCAAACACTAATGAATATTTTGACATGTAAATTTGACATAGATGTCACTGAACCTAAAAAAAAAAAATAATTCTCCAAATCCTTCGAAGCGCGCAGTTTAAATTCAAATGTCATCTTATTTTTTGGTCACAGTAGTATATATATATATATATATATATATATATATATATATATATATATATATATATATATATATATATATGTAGTTCCAGTACCTCCCACCCTTATTCCGATAGTGTATCGAGCGTGAGACGCGTGGTATGTGGGCACGCATTATCCTGGAGAAGAATCGCACTGCGTGCTGGAATGCTCCTCTGTTTCGCGCGATAAGCGGGTTTCACGTGTGTTTTCAGAAGGTTAGAGTAGTACGCAGCATTGATGGAACGTTGGGTTCGCAAGAAATCGACGTACAGCACGCCCCGCCGGTCCCAGAACATAGTATACATAACCTTACCCGCGGACCTGGTTGTCTCCCTTTGACTGGCGCTCCTTCCTCCTTCTTACTCCACTCTTTAGACGACACCTTGCTTTCGGGAGTGTAATAACGTACCCATGTCTCGTCTGTAGCGAAGATTTGCGTTAAAAAACAGCCCCCCTCCACCTCATATCGCATCAGCAAACGGCGACAAACTTCCAACCGCGTGAAGTTTTGTTCAAAGTTAACAGTTTAGAAAGCCATCGCGCCGACTTTTTGCGATATTGAAAGTGTTCGTGGATGATAGACTCTACACTACCAATACTACTGCTGCCGAGCTGAGCCGAAATGTTTCGAACATTCATCCTACGGTCCGCCAAAATGAGTTGTTCTACGCGGCAAATGTTGCCTGCTGGTTCGCGGTCGACGATCATGCGGCTCATTCTCGACGGTTTCGCGACCATCCTTGAATGCTTTGGCCCATTTAAACACAGCAGCCCTACTCAGGCACTCTCTACCGAACTGATTTCGCAACCGCAGAAAAATTTCCGTGTTTTTAACGCCTTCCCACACTAAAAAAATGAATGACAATATTTTGCACAATGGCGGTCGATACGACGTTCACTCATGGTCGTAGCACGCGCGAAACATGCTCTCCCGACGAAAACTATGCCACACTGTTCGTAAGGGACCCAGTTATCACATACTCAAGCCACGACCTTCAAAACGTACATGCGTGCCATCTATTTCCACCGCCATATATTTCAACAGTGAAATCAAGACAACCAAAAACATAGTAGAGCTCCTTATCTAGTGAAAACTGTTTCAGTCCTTACGTCTGTTAAATTGCATATGCCATCAAAAGGAAAATGAATAGGAGTTTGTTTACTTCTTCAAGCAAACTGTCCGTGGAAGGAGTTGAACATGTGTTTCATTCAGCTGTTCTAAAAAGCGCAAGGTAAATTGTAAACATACAAGGAGTGTGTTTTGTCTTTTTTATATGAGTTATGATATTCTATACATTACGCCGTAGAAACATATTAAATTGTAGGAGAACTTTTCATTTTAAGGGCTTTTGCCGAGGTAGGCTGAAAGCTTCCTGGAGCTTGTCATACTGCTACAAATGGAAATTTCAACTAGAGAGCTTGTACCACTGTAGAAAGCTTTGTCGGCAACTCCGACGCAGACCCTATTCGATGCGATTTTAACCTATGCCAGGCATTTCCGGTACAGCTCCTTAGTGAGTGCATACTTTTGACAGCGCATATAGACTAACAAGCAAGTTCACCAGCTGACCGGCCAAATTAAAAGGGAGGGAAAGTGTTTGAATTAAATAAGTAATAAACTTGCACAAGATAGAGAGCGCGTTTGTCATCATTTGAGTTAAAACGTGACTAAGCTTTCATGCTCAAATTCGGTTTGCTGCTTAGTTTGCATGTAGATACACTTAATTAAAGGAGAATCGTCTGTCCATCTGATCAAAATAAAAGCTCATCGTCTTGCATTCGATTCAAGAGCCTATGCAGGGTAATATTTGCCGATTCAATCTCTTTCCTACATTTCCCATAAAAGCGTTTGCGAACGCTTATACATTCTCAAATTAATCTTTGAAGGTTGAATACCGTTAGGTTGGCAATTTGTTCTATGTGAATTCGCTCGATAGTTCAGACGCTCTGCTTTTGATCTGCATGTCACTCATCAAAATTGATTTCTTGAGTTTGGTGCCGCTTTGATGATTACTCGTATGAATCAACCGAGACCCGATACGTCCGCCACAGCCTTATCTGCCATAAATCGGACTTGCGCAGAGAAACTCGGCTTTGAGTCTATTAGCGAACCCAATTACTTCATCGCTTATTTTGACATGATCAGCACTTCTCTGATAGCAATCGAATTTGCTCTGGTGAGTCTCCTTTTTTGTTAGGATGTTTGCTTAAGTTTTCTCCAGTACTCGGCTGTATATGCGAACAGTCATCCTGTCTCTCACCGCACGCATCAGGAAACCTAGCCTAAGCTGCACTTGTCCAACTGCGCTTCTCGCAGCGCATCAATTAGCTAAAAGCTCAATAGCACATCACACGAGATATTCCATAGGTCTGGGTCAAAGGTAGAGCCTAGCCTCGAACAACATCCTTCATCGACGCTCCTTCGTATCGCAGAACCAATTCCTGTCATTCCGATATGTACGATAAATAAAATCTGAAATAGTGCTTCATTTATTGTCCGTAATATGGAAACATTCATGATTGATTTTCTAATTTAAGGCACTTGCGCAATCATACTATTATCAACCTATAAATAAAAAACTTAAAGCCTTGCAAACTACGAGTATGACATATTCTTACAGTGAACTCAGCCAAAATTTAATTTTTAACCCAAAATTAAACTTAATTCCGGTTTTTATTTATTTATTTAATGACAACATTCTGCCTAGCACTGCAGAATAAGACTCGAAAAGAAAAGGAATGCTTATTCAGCATGATTAAATGCTGAAGTTTTTTGGAGTATTTCTTGACCCATAAGCGAAGCAAATAAAAATTTCTAGGAAAAATTATCACTTAGATGTTGTTCACCGCCCGATACCGACATCGGATAAACTGATTTGGCATTGCCTCTATCGAAATGATTTCATCCTTCTTGGTGCATTTGGAAGTCAGTTTTCGTAATTTTTCTATCATGTTAATTCACTTAACTGTTCAAGTTTAAATGGATTCCAATTGAATAGCATACAATAATAATACCAATTCTAGAATTATCTTTTTAATTCGATCTCGATTCGAAATAATTACATATTTTTATTTCAACTCAGTATAATGCGTTTAACAGGTTTTATTTTTCTTCTTTCATGTAAACTTGCCACTTGTTCCATTTGTGTTGTCGGCAGAGAAAACAAACTAGAAAGCCGAGATAAGTTGTTTAGTTTTTTATTTAGCAGATACAAATCATCACTGATTTCTCCTGCACACGCAAATTGTTTGTTAGCATTAAAGTCACCCACCATCTTAGAAGAAGAACCGCAGGCGCAGCAATAACATCAGTACAAGGGTATCTTGAAATTTATTCTTACTTTTCACTCAAATTTCAGCGCCTGGTCACGGTTAAAAAATTGGTAATGAACGCCGCAGTTTCTCCACTGGACAAGTTTTCCCCATTCAGAAATAGTTGAACTTTCGAGATTTATGACCCAAATAGTTACAATCACGGGGCGTACCATCACGTTGAAATAATCGTATTGGTTCTCAAAATCTTAAACTCAATGAATGACTCGCCAAAGATCTTGCGGATATGACGGAAACGAGATTCTTCGGCAGCGCCATGAAGCTGGGAGGTAATCGAGAACGCTGCAAAGAATGGCCATAATTTTGTCTCAGTTTGTAATTTTTCTGTAGACTCTAATCAAACGCGAAGCGCGACTGATGGTCTGATGGAATTTTTAATAGAGTACAACGAAAGCGCTTTCAAGCTGACATTCAATAAGTTTGTAACCAGATTGCTCATGGTACACGTTGACACAACGCAACGATAATCACTTCCTTCCATCACCATCAACAGTCTTCACGATTTGTGAATGTCGAAAATTTTTCTAGGAGAGCGCGCGGCGAAAATGGAACGGACTTCAAATAAATTCTGCTCTATATTTTCAAGTCTGGCGTGTTAACAGGCCTTGATTCATTCTGAACATTTGAAATGAAAAACGAAAAAAGATACCAATTACTACAGGCATGGAAGTTTAAGCAAGGGCCGTGAGAAAACCCGATTTTTTTACCCATTCTGCTTTTTCCTCCTAGAAACTATGCCCAAGCTTCCCTTGAGAGGCCAGCAGATCAATTGTTTGGGGTACAGATACGAGCGGTTAACTTCTGGTAGATACAATATACCTATTTTGATGTCGCGCCACCACCCCGTAATGCTTGCTACCATGAGATACATATTTTAAGCCTGATTCCCTTATCCCAGCTCCAGAACAAACTGTTGTAGTCACAGACAAACCCTGTACCGTTATTTATTATGCATGAGATGCTCTCAAGATTTATTAAATTAATTTAGCACAATAATGTTCATCTACAATACGCGCATATGCCATTCAACTTGCCCTCGTACGCTCAGTGTTTGGTACTCAATGTTCACGTCGTATTTATGTAATGGGGCCATGAAATGCGAAATGATTTTATTGTAACCAGATCGTGGAAAATGAAGATGGTGAGCAAGAGTTTGATGTGGACAATAGAACTCTAGATTTGATTATCTCAAACATTTTCTACAGGGAAATATGTGTGGTTCGGAGTAGGAAATTACTCAAGATTTTCTTAATACTCGTATATTTAGGCAAGAACGTGTAATGATACATTGCAATCAGATATGTGCAGGATTTGAACTTACTTGCCATTACTTTTGACTTCATTGCTTTTCAGAAGCTAAAGAGGTAAAAATATTTCTCCTCAAAATGTCATTACTATGAAATTAAAATGTAGTGGCCCTTGAAGGGACAGTACTTTGTGCTTTTAACGATTTCCATGATTTTTTCAGCAATCAAGGAATATATAATTTTTGGCAATTTGGGAGCTTATATACAACTGAATATTGATTTTTTAAAGGGTTTTGTACTAAAATACAAACCCCTATTGCAATCACGACCTGTGTTCGTCTGTGCGCCCGTCTGTATGTCACAGCAGTTTTTCTCCGAAACTGTAGAAGCTACAACCATGAAACTTTGTAGAAATGTCAGAAATGGCGACTTCTTGAAAGTTCAAAGGTGAAACATTTTTCAAAGGGTTTTAAGGGGGGATCTCTCCATATAGGGTGACCCTTCAAAAAAAAGTGTTTAACCATTAGTAGTCGAGTAGGATGTCATTGGGAAGGTCTCAATGAGATCTTTCCAAAACAAGTCTTAAAATTGCCTTGTCGGTACCGTGAAGGGCAAGGGAAGGGGAAAGTATGAACTTTTCGCGTACACCCCCTCGCCATTGGACACCTTTCATTGGAAAAATCTCAAAAAAATCATGCGTGTAGGCGTTTATGAGTACAACGACAACAAATACATGATAAGTCGAAATTCACCCAACTTTGTTAGTAATAATATGAATTATCGATTTTACATTTTCTGGAATAAAATCTCGACATAACCTTTAACTTTAATAAAATTCAGTGGCTATTTATAAGGTTGATCTGTTCTGAAAATTTCACAAAGATCAAATGATATTTAACGAAGTTATAACGGTTTGAATTTTCCTGTATTACTAAGGAACAATATACAATATGAATTAACAATATGCGCTGTTGAAATGGCATTAGGGTCTTATATCAACCTACATTAATGTAAAACTTTAAGAAGTTTCGGCTTTTGGGAGAAAATGTATAATTTATAAATCATACTATTATTAACAGAATTGAGTGAATTTTGATTTCTGAGGTATTTGTTGCCCTTGGACTCACAAAGGATTACTTTCGTGATTTTTTTCTAGGTTTTCGGCTCAAACGTGTCTAATCGTGGGGGGTGGTGATCGAAAAATTGTTCGTGTATTTTGCCTCGCCCTGGACTCCCAATGCAAAAAATGACTTATTTTTCAGATTCGAAATATGCTTTGACCTTTTATTTGATACCCCACTCTACTACATTCAATGAAAAAATTTGTTAAGTGCCACTTCGTTATAAGGGAAGACCCCCTTAAAAAATTTGATATATTTGATAAGACCTAAACTTCTGAGAAACCGCCACTTTTGACTTTGTAGCTTCTATAGTTTCGGAAGAAATTTCTTGTGATGCACGCATAGACGGACAGATGGACGGACGGACTGATTGGACGGGAAACTAGTAGGTTTTTGCAAAATTTCTATCATAAAGCCCTAAAAATCATGGAGCTAGATCAAAGAACAAATAAGTTAGAGGCTGAAATTCGTTGAACTTTGCTAATAGTAGTGGGATTTAACAATCTCGTCAGTAAAACTGTATTAGTATCATTAAATTGGATGAAATCAGCCATTTAAGTAGTTCTTTAAAATATCATTTTATTCTTTAAGTTTCAATAAAATTTACCGACGTTATAGCCATTGAATTTCCTCCTATTGCAACAATCATATATGATTTTTCTACTACATGGGCTTTCCATCGAACCAGACACTACACTTTGATTGAATCATCTTCGAAATTTCAGATAAGATGAATAAGAAAATTACATTTAAGATTCAGGTCAGTCAAATATTTTAGTAATATTGGAACAAAATGTTGGCCGTTTAAGATGGAATTCTTTTAAAGCAAGAATATATTTGTTGCGCTTATCATAAAAGTATTTCTTGAATTAAATCATTCTATTTATCCACATATTGTAGGTTAAGTGCAAAACCCTTTTGACAAGGCGTAGTTCTGTCTGCCCAACTTGTTTCAATTTCCTAAGCGAATATGGAAAATATCACCTACCTATGAAAGGCTGGTATCACATGCAACTATTTGCGTACCTTTTAAAGCCCAATGTTTTTTTCTTAAATCATAAGGGCTGTAAATTAATTTTAATATGTTTCTCCTCCACGTAAACCTCATTTCTCCCATGAATATTGAAACATGCATTTTCAGATGTGTTTGAGAGAAAATGCGTGAAAATAATGTTTCTTACTTCAAAGCCAAGTTCATGTGGAGCAAATAGTTAAAAATGTTTGAACTAGAGTGCACACCACTAGAAAAGTGTGATTTTGAGAAAAACTCGTCTGAAAAATGATAACGGCGCCCGAGGAACGCTTGTTTAGTCACTCCGGAACTCTAGTGAAGTGACACGAGGCACCGCCACGGATTCATTCTCATTGGAGGGACCACCAATCTCTCAAGAAAACATCAGTAGGGATCAGATCATTTAGCATTACCTCGCTGCACCACTTAGAGGAGATCTAACTACATTGCCCTGTTTTTTTTTCTTTTGTGGTAGGGAGGTGAATGCCCATTTACGCACAGAGTATGGGACTCCCATGTTCGCAAAAAAGGCGACCCACTAAACACCTCCCCTGTCAACCTGAGAACCTAGCCTGGCACCGTTTGACACATTACTTCGGGCCAGGTCTCGTTTTGTTACGCCGTGAGGCGCCTTCAAGCTAACGGATCGCTCTTCTAGAGGGAGGGGAGAGGGGAAGAAGAAGTGCCAGACAAGCGATCCCCCAACACTTCCGGATGCTGTGCGTCCCTTTTATCTTTTCGGACCACCCGAACATAATGTGCCACCTGGTTCCATTTGTCAACCGATTCGAGCATCAGCCCGACTATATTATCCGGGGTGAACTCTCCCGTCTCTCTGTAGAGGGCTCTTCGCAGCCTGTCCCATTTTATGCACGCAAAAAATGTGTAGCAGGCATTGGCTTCCTCTCCTGGGATACCGACAATCGGGGGACCGTGACTTACCAATCTTGTGCAGGTAAGACCGAAAACACCCATGCCCGCTCAAAAGCTGAATCAGATAGAAGTCAGTCTCACCATGCCTTCGATTTAGCCACGGTCTCACGTCCGGGACGAGGCGCGCAGTCCACCTTCTCTTCGTGCAATTCACCCAATACTGCTGCCAATCGTTGAATGAGCGCTGTCTCTCTTCATTGACAACCATCTCTCTCGCATCTTCGTCTCGACGCAGATAAATAAAGCGATAAACTCTAGCAAGGAGGCCGACAGGTATCACGCCTGCAATAACTCTCACCGCCGAATCAGAGACTGTCGGATACGAAGATGCAATCCTCAGCGCTTATTTTATCTGTACCCGTACCAGGCGTTTCGGTATACCTCCTTACTGAGAGCGTCACCCCATACCTCTGCTCCGTGCAGTAGCACTGACTTTGCAGCATTCATCAAGAGGCGTCTTCTTAATGGGCTGGGTCCCCCTACGTTGGCCATGAGTCGACTCAGAGCCGATACTCCTGAAGCAGCTTTCTCAGCCGTTGCCCGGATTTGCTCAGAGAAACTCATCTTCGCGTCGATCAGTAGCCCCAGATACTTCACCGATGGGGAAGAGATTTCCCTTCCCCTTGCTGATCAACACGAGCCTCGCCAGCTTCCATCGCACCGGGAAAACCCCGTCCCGTAGGAACGCGTTGAATGTGCTGAGCAGCAAGTCAGGACAACGGTGATAGACAAGCCGCAACACCTCAGCTGGAACACAATCTGGACCTGAAGCCTTCCTCGCTTTCAACGAAAGTACTGCCTTTTCCAGTTGCGGCTGTGTGAAGATTGGACACGACCGCTGTTTCGCCATGGACAGCGTCCATTTTTTCCGCATCATGCATACAAGCTTTCCGTAGGGCGCCAAGCTTCCGCATAACTAGCTTGTAGCCAAGGCCCCACGGATTCTTGTTCAGATTGTCCACTAGATCTTGCCAGCAGCGAGCCTTGCTGTTGTTGATCAATTTGCGAAGGCATTTCCGGGCCGACTTATATGCTGATGCGCGGTTGCTTGCCTCGTCACGGTTCCGCGCCCGTTAGGCTTCACGCCGAAGCTTGTGACATTCCCTTCGTTTTTCAGCGATTTCAGTTGACCACCAGTACAGTGGGGACTTGCAGTAACGGGGTTTTCGACGGGGCACAGAAGCATTGCAAGCAGTCGTGGTGATGCTCGTAGCTGAGTTCACCACGTCTTGAGCTGCCAGTTCTTCCGTCCCCTCCGGATCTCCCTGCAGCTGTGCACCTGCTGTGAGAACTTCGACGTCCATCCTTTCGATGTTCCATCCAATTGTAGAAAGTGAAGAGCACGGACGTCGGGAGACAGCATCACGAATTTCAAGCAGAGTGAGCTCATGATCACTGGCTGAGTAGTCCTCTAATACTTCCCAGTTGTGTATCCTCCGTACTAAGGACTCCGAGGCGAATGTCACGTCGGGTATGGTTCCTTCACAGCCAATACGGCGGAAAGTCGGTGTGTTTCCGGAGTTTAGTACGACGAGCGCCGTCCTCGCCGTCATTTCCAGGATTCGTTTTCCCCGCGGATCTGTTTGAGGCATGCCCCATTCGATTGCTTTGGCGTTGAAGTCTACCCCAACGAGCACGTTCCCGTCTGCGTGCGAGACAGCGCCCCCCAAAGCATTAAGCTTGGCTTGGAGAGATGATATCGATTCGTTCGGCGGTAGGTATACACTAAAGAAAGTGGTCCCTGAGCACCGAACCCACACAAAACCATCCCCATGTCCACAGCTCTCCGCCTGGAAATCCATATTTCGAGCCCAGATGGCCCAAGTACCAGTTTCATCGGCTTTCATGTCCCTCGCAAACTGCTCAAGCAGATTTTGGGCGGTTGAATTGCGGTGTAGGTTTAGTTGTAGAATGCGGGTCATCGAATAGGGTGAGTTGTCTGTACGATACGGTGAAGAGCAATGCCTCTTCAATGTTTCAAATGCCTTGGCTATGGTCACACCACACAAGTATGCAAAGGACCCGATAGGAGTTCCCTATGCTACACATGTGGTGAAATGGGACATAAAAGAAAAGAGTGTACGAAGGAGGCGCTCTACTCTTTGCAAGGATGCAGATCCAAGACCTGATGTTGGACACGTCTTGGGATCAGGGTAATGCCGGGTTTTCCAGGAAGCTGTAGCCAAGGCAAAATTAGAACATTTCCCTGGTTGGCATGAGCAAGAATTAACGGTTTTATTTGAAACTTTATGGAAATGCATTTTAGTATTTTTATTTAAAATTTATGGCACAAATAACCGATTTTCGGAATCCCTCTTCCTTTTACCCGTTTTCTCCCTCAAAACTGGTTTTAAAAATTCCTATCAAAGCCGCGTCCTCTCTATCTGCACATATGCAATTAGCAGTAAAATTTTTCGATAGGAGGCAGTTGACATCACGATGTAAACGTAGCGCGGATAGTCAATTATTTTGTTTATTTGATATACGCAAGCCAATTCTCTTTTTTCATTAAAAGCCGCCAGGTCTTGTTTTGTTGTGTGAGCAGACGAGTTTCGACTCTTTTGAGTCATTTCTAGTGTCTAAAGCATTTACGCAAGGAAATGCCTTTATATAGGTGTACGATAGGTTAAGTAGGTAAGCACTAAATTAGTTCAGGTAGAGGGACATTATCTTTTTGTTTTTTTGATTGTTGGATGTCCGTTTGTTCTGTTCCATCTCGTTCCCGTTTCCGTCGGAATCTGGTCTAGTACTGAGAAACTTGCGTCGAAATTTGTAACAAGTTATTCGTTGATAATTTTGCCGTCTGTTTTCGTATGTTTCTAGGATGTTATCTATCGGTCCTTACTGTGTGGTAATGTTCTGGAGTTCGTCATTGCATCCCGCTCGTGGGCGTGGTTTTGTAGGTGTGTCCCATAATTGGTGTCTGCCTTGCTGTGTAAGAAAGATCGTAAATGCTCTTTGTATCTTGTCCATGTTGTCCTTCCTATGCATACCATGTCGCAGTTCTTGCGTGTCAGTTTGTATATGCCGCTGTTCTCGTATACTGATGTCTCATTCAGTTTTGGTTTCAGTTTGTTTCCGATGTTGTTGTTTGTTTTGTTTGCAGTTTGTATTTCCTAATTAAGTTTGAGAGTTTAATTGTTTCTTTGTCTACTTATGTTAACGAAATCTACTGTTGGTCGTTCTTATGCTCAGTTGACGTTCCTGTTTTTGTTTGAACTGTGTAAGAAGTTTGTCAGTGTGACGTTGTTTGTATCCGTTATTACCAGATACTCTGTAAATGTTGTTAGTTCTCTGAAGTAGTTAGTAGGAGTCATGGTGATTGAGTAGAGTCTCTGCACCGTTGATTTGTACACTGCTGGTTTATGTTGTGCGGGATGGTTAGGTGTAACGTGTATGGTATGATCAGTTGTGGTTGGTTTTCTATATATTTCTAATTGTGTTTGTTCGCGTGTCACGGTTGGGTCGATATATTTGAGTGATCGGTTTGTTTCTATTTCTATATTAAAATTTGTATTGGCGTGTATTTCATTCTTATAGGTAAATATATCTTGTTTATTGTCTTGTGAGTGAACAACGATGAAACAGTCATCCACATATCTTCTGCAAAGTATTCCATTGAATCTTTTGAAAATGTAGGGTATAAAAACTTCTTCCAAGGATTGTAGGAATATTTCTGACAATATTGAGAACATTGGATGCCCCATACCTAAACCGTCCTTAGCAATGTATATTTTATTATTGATCCTAAAATAGTTCTGCTTGGTTGTGGTCCTTATGAGATTGAGTAGTTGATCTGTGAATCGTCGGCTGTTATGGAATAAAAGTTTTTCTTCTAGCATGGTTAGTGTTTGAGCGGCGGGTATAGACGTATAGAGGTTAGCGATATCTAGTGGTAACAGTCGACAGGTGTCACTCAATGTTCCAGAGGTGGTAGCGTTCGTTAGATCACGCGTGTGTTTTAATCTATATTTGTCAGCAAGGTGCATGACATCAGACTATGTCGTTGCAATGTAGCTTGCTAATAGGTATGCAGGAGCTGGGCGGCAAAGGACAACAGGTCGTATAGGGATTTTGCGTTTGTGGATCTTAGTTTGTATTTTAAAGGCCGTTGTGGATGGATTTGGATTCCTGTAGTGGCGCTCAGTACCAGAAGGAATAATTCCTCTTCCGTAGCACTACAACCCCTCTTATGCCTTCGGTTCCAGCAAATAGCGCCTCCAACGGTCTCGGTCAATCGACCGCTTCCTCCAATTTCAAAATCCCCCCACTGGTCTCCACCCTTCAGTTCTCCCAACATATACCCTATTGGGTATCTGCCGTTCATCGATACGATTCATGTGGACAGACGATTGCAGGTTCCCGCAGTCTCACAATCGTTGAGATCTTCGGGTCGTCAAAAATTTCATGCAGCCTATTGTTTGTATCGAATTCTCCATTGCTCCCCGTCTTGTTCCGCTCTGGTTATTCGCCTGAGGACCCGTCTCACAAAGGCTTTCAATATATTTGCGGATGCTTGGGTCAGGGTCTATGCTTCGCACCCCTAACATAATAAAGGTCTTAACACAGATTTGCATACTTGGAAATTTGTTTTCCTGTACATGCAGTTGGTCTTCAAGATCGTCAAACTGAACAAAATATTTCATTTGCGAGCTGTATTCTACTGCGTATTTCGTCTCTTTCATTAACGCTTCTCGTGATTTTGGCGCCTAAATACACAAATTCGCTCACATTTTCGATACTGTCTTCGCCAAGTGTAATATTTTGCGTTTGTGGTAGTTTTTCTCGACTCTCATTGGTTTGTAGTCCTCTAGTCTTGCTTCGTCTATGCCTCAATAGCTTTCGAACTGTAGCTTGCCAGATCTTTTGTAGATAGAGAATATAATTGATTGGCTCCACTCGTTCGGCATATTTTCTTATTGGTAAATGTGCCGAATGACTTTGTGAATAGCTGTCTGAAGACCGCTGCTACCATATTTTATAAGTTCCACTGGAAGCTCATCGATGCCCGGCGCTTTATTACTCTTTTGCTCAAGGAAGCTCATCTTCGAGTCGATCAGTAGCCTCAGATACTTTACCCCTGGCTTCGATTCAATTAGTATGTCTCCAATACTGATCATCCTTACTCTAAGGACTCCCTATTTTGTCAAGATGACCACTTTGATTTTCTCCAGTGCTAAACTGAACCCTCGAGCAGTCATCCAGTCTCTCTTTCGGCGCATTAGCATACCTAGCCTAAGTTGCGCTTGTTCAACGGTGCGTCTAGCGAACAGAGCCGCAACATCATCCGCACAGCCGATCAAGCGCGACTTATCTGGCATCTCCAGTCAGTAGCCCGTCAAGGATAGATCCCTGGGCAGTACCCGATGTTACTTCCATCCTTCGTTGGTCCTGTGTGTGTCGTAGAGCAGGTTTCGTCATTCAGGTAGTCCCTCAGAAGCCGCATTAGATAACCTGGAACTTCAAAAGGGGTTTCCAGCGTATCTAGAAGATCCACTCATCTAGCGGAGTTGAAGGCGTTGCTCACGTTGTGTCACCAACAGGAAGATCCGTCGCTTGGTGCGGCTATATGCCTCTGCGTATCGCGTCAGTGAGTCTTGCGATGATGAGTTTCTCTAGCACTTTCCCAGCAGGCATTACGGCCCGTATGCAGACGGCGATGCAGGATTTTCCTTTCCGTTGCTGATCAGCACGAGGCTCAACACATTCCATCGTACCGGGAAAACACCGTCACCGTCGGGACAATGGTGATAGGCAAGCTGCAATACCTCAGCTGGAACACCATCTGGACCTGGAGCATTCCTTGCTTTCAGTGAAAGCACTGCCTCTTCCAGTTCCGGCTCTGTGAAGAGTGGACACTTGACTGCTATTTCACCATGGACAGCGTCGGCTCGGACGGGATGGGCGAGGAAGAGTGCCCGCACTATATCGTCCATCTTTTTCGTATCATGTATGCAAGGCTTCCGTAGGGCACCAAGCTTCCGCATAACTAACTTGTAGTCAAGGCCCCACAGATCCTTGTTCACATTGTTCACTAGATCTTGCCAGCAGCGGGCCTTGCTGTTTTTAGTCAATTTGCGAAGACATTTCCTGGCCGACTTATATGCTGCTACTCGGTTGCATGCATCCTCACTGTTCCGTGCCTATTGAGCCTCACGCCGAAGCTTGTCACTCCCTTCGCTTATGAGCGGTTAGTTGACCACCAGTACACTGGGGGCTTGCCATGCCGGGGCTTTGGACGGGATATAGAAGCATTGAAAGCAGTCGTGATGAGGCTCATAGTTGGGTTCACCACGTCTTGAGCTCCCAGTTCTTCCGTCCCCTGCGAATCTCACTGCAGCGAGGCACCTTGCTGTGAGCACCTCGACGGACCTCGCGGCGTCCATCCGATTGTAGAAAGTGAAGAGCACGGACGTCGGGAGACAACATCACGAATTCCTAGCAGAATGAGCTCATGATCACCGGCTGAGTAGTCCTCTAAAACTCTCCAATTGTGTATCCTTCGTACTAAGGACTCCGAGGTGAATGTCACGTCCGGTTTGATTCCTTCACAGCCAATACAGCGGAAAGTCGGCGTATTTCCGGAGTTTAGTACGCCGCCATTTCTTGGATTCATTTTCCCCGCGGATCTGTTTGAGGCATGCCCATGCTATTGCTTTAGCGTTGAAATCCCCCCCAACCAGCACGTTCCTGTCTGCGTTCGAGACAGTGCCCTCCGAAGCATTCACCTTGGCTTGGAAATATAATATCGATTCGTTCGGCGTTAGGTACACACTAAAGAAGGTGTTTCTCGAGCACCGAACCCACACAAAGCCATCCCCACGTCCCCAGCTCTCCGCCTGGAAATCAATATTTCGAGCCCAGATGGCCCAAGTACCAGTTTCATCAGGATACCATGATGCAGAACTTTTATCATGGTGTTGCTCACTCAGCAGCAAAAATGTTGCTCGCAAATCGCTCAAGCACATTTTGGGCGGCTGAACTGCCATGTAAGTTTAGCTGCAGGATACGGGTCATCGAAGTTCTGATTTTGCCTTCTCCAGGGCTTCCTGGAAAACCCGGCATTTCCCTAAACCCAAGACGTGTCCAAAATCAGGTCTTAGATCAGTATCCTTGAAAGAATACAGTGTGCCTCCTTCATACACTCTTTTCTTTTATGTCCCATTTTACAGCATTTGTAACATAGGGTCCTTTGCATTCTTGTGCGGTGTGACCATAGCCAAGGCATTTGAAGCATTGAAGAGGCGCTGCTCTTCGCCGTATCCTACAGAAAACCCACCCTATTCTTATTTCGCCCATATTCAGAAATTGTTTGGCGTCCTTTTCGATCATGTCTTATAGCCATGCGTTGCCCTCTATGATTTTCTTGTGTCAGCCTCGCTTTGATCCTGCCTACGCTAGGGAACTCCCTTTTGATGGCCTCTTCTACCTCGGCCAGATCCGTCATGCAGTCAATGTTTCTTATTTCGATCGTTGCGATCGGCTCGAGCGAGGCTATAGTTGCACTTTTGCCGAGAACTCTCTTTACTTCGTCGCAGAATGCCTCTGCTCCAAATGCGACCAGTATGTGGCCCGACCGCGTTGGTCGTACTGTTTTAATGGCAGTGCTGGTATCTTCGGGCCTTACGTTTCCCCTGATATCCCCCAGTACCTCAGAGTAGGATCGACCATCTTGGGGTTTTACGAGCAGTGTCTGCTGCTGGAGTCTTCGTCAGGGCTTCTTTCCCTCCTGTTTCGTATCAGGTAGTTTTTTTGTTGGGTGTCCGTGCAAACTTTTGCGGCTCTCTTCGCTCCTTTTGTCACCACTATCTGGAACCCCTGATCTGATGTTCTGGGTCCATCAAGTGCCTCTTCTTTCCTTCTTTTATCCCGATCTCCTGCGATTAGGCTAGATGCCATTCTTTCATTGATTTTTGATGGTGGAGCAATCTGCACGTGCATTTTAGATACAGCCCCCAGCGCTGTTTTAGCCTTCTGCTCATCTTTGGCCTTCTGTTCCTCTTCGTCCTTTAACCAGCTCCTCCAATAATGCCTTATGCGGTCTATGTTAGGAGCTCCTTCAGTTCAAGGAGCCAAATCTTTACTGTTTTGTTGATTGGTAAAAAGGTAAAAGTAGGCTTACAGAATTTTGTAGTGATGGGTCTTTGTAGGCTCTGGCCAGGAACATTAAATGGAGCATTATATATTTGTTTTTTGTAATCCAAATAAGCAAAAAAATCCACGAACTTTCAGGCAATCCATCCCGAGTGGTTTCCCATCTAAGTATATCATAAATTAATTTTCTGAACCGCATAATCTTCAGATGTCAAACTATATAAGCTTTTCTAAACGATCAAAAAAATTATGCCTTCGATGATCGCGTTTCAAATTTGAAGTAAGGTTTCGAGCGATCTCAGTTCGACTTAATGGATCATATGTGTATGGTAACTATTCAATTTAAACTCAATAAGAGCTTCATTGTGGACAATTCAAGGCTTAATGTGGTCTAGAAAGATTCATTTTTGTAGCTTTAAAACTCGAATCGCGTAATTGGTAGCATCACCCCATATCTCTCTCCTCCATCCAATAGTTTTATTTGATGTGGATCCTGCAAAGTTAGCCGATACGCACGTCGCAGCCTTATCAGTAATTGTTCTGATTTGCTCTAAGAAATTCAGCTTTAAGTCTATAAGTGAGCCTACGTACTTCGTTGCTGGTTTTGACTCAACTAGCACTTTGTGTTCTTTTCCTCACCATCGTCGAACAAGCTTCAGTCTGTCAAGTAGTCCATTAGACTCCGTATCAGACGTTCTGAGCTTAGAAAGGACTTCTCATCGTTTCCAGAATATACGCCCATCTACCGGAACCGGGTAGCGCATAACGTTTGGGCTGCCATGAAAGATGAAAGGGATATACTTGAGCGTCGAGGGTAGAGAGGTCTCTTTTCTAGCAATCTTTCCCCTCCTTTCATGCTAGAAAAGGGATTTTTGTTATCCATAGGAAAAGCACGCAAAACCCGTTGCAGTGTATTTAATGCTTCCAGGTTACCGTCTTGACATCACATGGCACCAGCTTCAATACCTGCCGGGTGGCTAGCTATGTAGCTCCATTGATTGGGCAGTCATCGTTTCCGTAATTATATTAATGATTAAATACTTTGTTTTGAAGTGTTACTCCTGTGGAGATACGTCCGCAGGAGCATGGATGGCGTCAACGAATCTTCCTCTTACGAATTAATCAAGCGCTTTCCTAGTCGTGCCTAATATACATAACGAGCGGTATGTACACTACGATCTCCACCATCAGAGCCCAAAAGAATAATAGAGAAGTAGAGCTCATTAAATATGGTGGCAGCGGTGTTCAGAAAGCCATTCACAAAATCATCCAGCACATGTGGCAACAAGAACATATGCCGAACGAATGGAGCCAATCAATTATATTCTTCTTCTTCTTAGCAGTACAGCCCCTCTCGAGCCTTCGCTTCCTGCAAACAGCGCCTCCAACTGTCTCGGTCCATTGACCGCGTCTTCCGATTCCGAAATCCGAGCAGCGATGAACTGTCTTCGTCGACTGAGTCAGACCAGCGTTTCCTCGGTTTCCTCACTGGCCTCCGGCCTTCAGTTCTCCCAAAGAATATCTTCTTGGGTATCCGTTGTTCGTCCATACGATTCATGTGTCCAGCCCATTGCAGCTTCCGCAGTCTTACAATCGTTGAGACCTCCGGATCGTCAAAAATTTCATACAGCTCATGGTTGTATCGAATTCGCCATTGGTCCTCGTCTAGCTTCGCTTCGATTATTCGCCTCAGGACCCGCTGCTCAAAGGCGTTCAATATATTTGCGGATGCTTGGGTTAGGGTCCATGTTTCACACCCATAGCATAACACAGTCTTATCATACTTGGAGCTTTGTTTTTCTGTGTATGCAGCTGGTCTTCAAGATCGTCAATACTGAATAAAATATTTTATTTGCGAGCTGTATTGTTCGGCGTATTTCGTCTCTTTCATTGCCCGTTTTCGTTATTTTGGCGCCTAAATACACAAATTCGCTAACATTCTCGATACTGTATTCGCCAAACGTGATATTTTGTGTATTTGAGGTATTTTTCTTCGACTGTGTAATGAGCTTTGTTTTATTTTCATTGATTTGTAGCCCTACTAGTTTTGGTTCGCTGTCGAGTTTCAGGAAAAGTTATTTGGCAGTTGTCAATGACCATAACAGAATGTTGATGTCAATTGCATAGGCTACTACTTGGCATGACTTGTATAGTAATGTACCTCGCGTATCGACAGGCAGCTTCCGCATGACGTACTCCAGAGCCAAATTGAATAGCAATGGGGCCAGCCCATCTCCCTGCTTTAGTCCGATATTTGTGTCAAAGGCATCGGTGAGTTGGTTATTGATGCGGACTTGGGGGGTTGTCGACGTCATTGTCATTTTGGTAAGACCACCATATTTGATGAGCTCCACTGGAATCTCATCAATGCCCGGCGTATTATTATTCTTTTGGGCTCCATCCAAAGCTCGTTTCTCGTCTTTAACGATGCGTCTGATATGATGGGAGCATGCTGGTTGTCGAGGGTCTCCGTGAAATGTTTGGCCACAGACGCCGTTTGGAGCCTTTCGATGTCAAATTTTTGTGGCGGGCTGGTCTTTGTCGAATATATCTTTGACATACGACATCGATAGGTTAATTTGATCAAATAATGATCTGAGTTACAATTGGCTCCTCGGTATGTACGGACGTCGAGTATGCTCGAGGCCCAGCATTGTTGGATCAGAACATGATCGATCTGGTTTTTGTGTTGCCATCCGGTGATAGCCAGGTCATTTTATGAATGCGTCGATGTGGGAAGTAAGTGGAACGTATGACTAGATTTCTGCTACATGCAAAGTCAATCAGGCGCTGGCCGTTATTTGTTTCATCGTGGAGGCTATATCCTCCAGTTGTTCCCCGATGAGATAGCTCATTGCCAACCTTAGTGTCGAAATCACCCAGAATAATTTTTGTGTCGTTTGTGGGCAATGAGTCGACCAGTCTTTCCAGGTGATTGTAAAACGTTTCCTTCGTTTCTTCGTCCTTTTCTTCAGTCGGAGCGTGTATATTTATCAGCCAGATTTTGAAGAATTGACTTCCTTAAAATCAATAATGTGCAATTTGAACTCCCTATCCACAATGAAGGCACCTCCGAATTCTCGTTTTCCAGTAGGCTTCCCACTTTTGAATATTGTGTGCGATCTCATGTCTTGAATGTCGTTTCCAGTCCAATTCGTTTGGACTGCCAGTATTTTTAATTGATATTGACTGGCCTGTTGTAAAAGGTCCTTAACAGCGCCAGGGTAATTGAGTGATCTGACATTCCAGGATCCAGTGCCATGGTCCTTTTTTCGTTTGCGAGGTCGTTGCCGTGAGTCCAATCCATTCCGAGGCCTATCTGCAGGTTTCGAAGCATTTAAAGGTTTTCCAGGGACGGGGAGTTAGCCCGTCGCCCAACCTCCCTTCCGGCGGCATACTTATTACATCGATTCCGTTATCAGGCGCGGAAGATTCGACTTCAACCTCTTAGGCCCTCACAAGGAAGGTGTAAGTAGGATTTAGCAGCAGAGCTGTAGATGTATTTACAGTTATTAGCATTTCTCGGCATTTAATGTTACATTATTGGGGAACCAGTAAATCCAATGTGCATCTCGAGAGCATTTACTAGCATTTAATTGGGGGGTTTGGGATGAGAAATCATGGAAGCTATGGGTTGGGAAACAAGGGGTTCCCTCCTCCTTTCTCAAACGGGCTTGGGACCGTCTATGGCGGTTGATGATATACGTCCGGCTAAAACGACGTTCAATGTTTTGTTTTTGTTTTTTGCCCCTGGCGCTTCACCTCTCCTTATTGACACGCGTAAATCACAGTTAGTGTTTGTCATCTGTTATGACAAGTTCATAAAGCTCGACAAAATGAGTTCTTTGAATCGAAAATGTTTTACAATTGAAGAAAAAAGTACAATATTACACATTACCTCGCAAAGAAGTTTGGCGTATCTCATTCTAAAATATCCACAATAAAGAAGAATAAAGATAAGATCGAGCCGCTGTTTAATGCCAATGTTTTGAAATGCAAACGTGCAAGGAGCTCTACTCATGAGCTGGTGGATAAGGCATTGTTACAGTGGTTCAAGCTTCAGCGGCACCGGGGAATACCCGTTAATGGACCTCTGCTACAAGAGAAAGCAAATTTTTTTGCTAGACATTTATACATGCAAAATTTCACATGTTTCATGAATTGGATAAACCGTTTTAAAGTTAGACCCAACGTCTCCAGTGGTAAGATTGCTCGTGAGTCTTTGTCAGTTCAACAGAGTGATGTAATCGATTGGTTAGAAAAAATTTGGCCGTCTCTACATACGCAATTTAGAGATGATGAAATTTTTAATGCAGATGAGATCGGTCTGTTTCATAAATTAACCCTGGACAAGACTTTGAAATTTAAAGGTGAAAAAGGTACCGCAGGAAAATTATCAAAGGAGAGAATAACTGTAATGGTAGTAGCCAACATGTGTGGGAAAGTTGAAAAAAGCTCCTCGTAATGGGAACATCTCTGCGTCCCAGATGTTTTAAAAATTTACGACATTCGCCAGTAGATTATGAAAGCAATCGAAGAGCCTAGATGACTGCTGACATTTTAACCAAATGGGTACGCGCATGGGATCGTGAACTTACGAAAAAGAACAAAAAAATTTTACTGTTAGTTGACAACTGTATTGAACATTCCCATATTGAAGACTTGAAAAGCATAACCTTTGTGTTTCTGCCTCCAAACACGACATCCGTGTTACAACCCATAGAGCAGGGGATCATTCGAGCCTTGAAAGCACCTTTTCGAAAAAATTTTGTCCTGAAAATGATCCACTTACTAGACGGCTGCGGAAGCAGTTGCGTTGAGTACCCAAAGATGCCTGGACCCAACTCAAGCAAGGAACAATTTTTAACTGTTACAAACACGCTGGTTTTGTCCGAAGCAATGTATAATGTACCATAACTTCAAATATAGATGATTAGAACAAAGAAGATGACGTACCGCTGAGCATTTGGGTGAGGGCTATTCATAAGCATCAGTTACCCATAACAAACGAGGACCTAGAACAATAAGCCACTTGCGAAGAATCGCCTGATGAAATCATCCTGCATCCGTCCATGCAAATGCATCTACAATAGCTTAAGACCTCTTTTGAAAGGCTCTCACCAAGACCTTTCATTTGATGACTCATATTGGCTGCCTTCGGTAAATTTTTTTTTTCAAGAGTCACCCCTAAATAGGGAGATCCCCCTTAAATGCTTTAAAATATTGTTTTGTTCTGCGAATTTTTAGAGAGCATCACTTCTGATCTATATACAAAATTTCATCACTCTAGCTTATGCAATTTGCGAGAAAACTTACTGTGACGCACGGATGAACAGACGGACAGACATTGTCTATTTTGAAAAATGCTCTACAATACCATAAAAAATCAAAATACGCATAAGTAAAAAAATTAAATAAAGTGCGTGTTGAACTTTCGTAGAGAGGGTTCCGTATGATCAGTATTTAATCCAGTAGTTTTAAGGAATTGTAAAGTAATTTTACAATATCCTATTAAAATCGCGACCGTCTGTCCGTCCGTCCGAGCGCCACTGACAGTTTTCTCCCTACCACATAAGCTATGTACGTACGAGTAGCATACGTATTGTGATGAAAATATTGTGAAAAATATCATCGCCAACGACGCGAAAAGCAAAGATAGCAACAGTGATGATGACGAACCATTGTAGATTCATCCAACCTTAAGTGTGTCTGAAGCTCTGAAGGCTGCGGAACTGCTTAATGTGTTTGTTCAGACTAACTTTGATTATGATCTTATGAAAACAATGATGTCATGAGTTTACAATGCTGTAGGAAGTTCTGACTACCGAATAAAAGTTTGTCAAAAACAAACTCAAATAACAGACTTTCTACGTTAGTAACGTAGAGTATTTTCGTGTATTGCGTGTGTATTTTATCTCTTTGTATTACTGTACATTATGTACCTATGTTTGTAATTTGGAATGTTTAAGAACCATTAAAATAAAACATATGTGGTTCCAATCAAAAATTTTTATTTCCCTAAATAGGAAAATCAAATTTTCGCATTTATAATATGTATTTGTTAGTTAAGTATGTAATCCTGCCATTTTGTGCGTCATCCGGTTAGTACGACATAGTATCGCCGGTCCCTTCAAGGTCATTACCTCCCGATTCTACTGTATATGTACATATACAGGGTTATCCATTTCGTGTTTCTGAAAGTATAACCCTGCCATTCGACATCTGTCAAAATTAAATGTCATCCAAAGTATGTTTTTTTAGCTGAAGGTTTGAAATATGGATCGTTTAACAGTCGAAGAACGCGTTAAAATTATTAAATTTTGTTATAAAAATGGTGATTCTGCTGTATCAACATTTAGGGCTGTACGAGCCGATTACGGTCGACATAATCGACCTCAAAGCAAACAATTTCAAACAAAGTGAGAAAATTTGAAGAGACTGGATCGGTTATTGATATTGCAAGGCCTGTGCATCATCGCAACATTCGTTCTGCTGAAAATATCGCTGTCGTTGCTCAAAGTGTGGAAGAAGACCCGAATTTGTCGATTCCTCGACGTGCTCAACATTTGGGCTTGTCTTACGGCTCATTGTGGCGGATTTTGCATTTGGATTTGCATCCCCATCCGTACAAAATCCAACTCACTCAAGAACTTAAGCTTCAAGACCATACACAACGCAGAATGTATGCGAATTGGGTGATTGAACAACAGGCCATTGATAACGATTTTCCGAAAAAAATTTTCTTTATTGATGAGGCTCATTTTTCTCTCAGTAGTTACGTAAATAAACAGAATTGCCACATATGGGGCTCTCAAAATCCTCAGGTGATCGCAGAAAGATCTTTGCATCCGGAAAAAGTGACCGTTTGGTGTACATTATGATCTGGTGGTGTTATTGGCCCGGGTTTTTTTTTAAACGATCTAGGAAGAGCCATTACAGTCAATTCTGACCGCTATGGACGGATGTTAACCGATTATTTTTGGAGAGAAATTGAAGATTATGATCTGGAGAACATGTTGTTCCAACAGGGCGGAGCCACAAGTCACACAACACAGGCTAATCGAGCACTTTTGCAAGTGAAATTTCCAGGACGCGTAATTTCGAGATTGAGTGATGTCAATTGGCCTGCAAGATCCTGCGATCTAACACCTTTGGATTTCTTTTTATGGGGCTATGCGAAAGATCGTGTTTACGCGAACAATCCTCAAAATCTTGAGCAATTGAAAATCAATATTCGTGAAGTTATGGCCGAGATATTGCCGGAAAAGTGCCGAAAAGTCATTGAAAATTACCTCAAAAGGATTGAGGCCTGTAAGAGGTCTCGCGGAGGACATTTGAATGATGTTGTGTTTCACGTAGAATGGCAAAGTTCAATCTTTATATTAAATAAAAAATTTCGTTTCCATCTGAATAATTTATGTGTTTTCTTTAGCTTTACTTTATATATATATATATATATATATATATATATATATATATATATATATATATATATATATATACATGCAGAATTGGATTAGAAAAAGTAACCGATTGCGAGCAATCGGCAAACATCTCCCCAAGAGGGAGGTTTTCCAAATTAATTTAAATCCAGGGCTTTATCGCATAGCTGCCGATCTCCTGCCTTCATTGAAAATGAAACAAAAAAATAAATCACTGCGCTTTTAACTTAATTTTTCTGGCAGGCGAAATAATATTTGAGTGGAGAGAAATTTGCCGCTATCATTGCTCATTATTTGCCATTAACCCGGCGAATATTAACGCAACAATGTCTTGCCAAGAAAATTATTTTAATTATTATTGCTTCAATGTTACACGCTGGACCGTTTTATTAGCAAATAATTTGGGAATATATGATATCTTGCTGTATCTGGTTTCGTGCTCCGCTAACTCAAAGAAATCGTTAACTCCATTCGAGAGTTTTCCGATAAAATATGATGACTTGATTCTAAGTAAATCGAACAATTCCCTATCCATTCAAAATCGCAGCCAAGCACACTCCAAGGAGCTATTTAAAGGTACAATAAAACATCTACCTCGACAATCTTACGTAACCTTTTCTTCCTTCACAATGTTTCCCACCAGAACCGCAACAACAAATACCAAAGCACACCATAACCCGTAGCATTTGCACCAACCACCTTTCACCCTTCTTCAACAAAGTTGCAGACAGAAAGGACTTTCATGTCAAGAGAAGACGTGGTATTTCGATTGCTGAAAGTTTTCATCGCAGCTTCAGGGAAGTCATTTCCCTTAATGGAAAATCGATCTCGTCGACGGTTTCGGAACAGATATGTATGTAACACCTCGAAACAACCATACTACCCTGCTTCTTCTGAATGGCAAAAGATGAATAGCGTTAAAAGCGCAATTAATAAGAAACTCGTAATTTCATCCTCATAGGCGTTTATAAAATGCCCATGAATAATTTCCGTGATTACTTCCAGAAACAAAGTTTCCCAGAATTTGCCGGTGGTTAACAGTATCCTTCCTACCTTATTTCAAGTGGGAAAGGCGCAATGAAGAGCGTTGCGGAAGCCCAGAAGTCGAATCGCCTATTAAATTCTTGTCTGGCTCAAAATGGTGTTAATTAATTTGCCTGGAGGGCACGCATCAAATTAATTCGCAATGTGCGACATGATTAATCACACGGAAAAGGCTCTCAACGCTCTTGGAAATCTGTGTTTTACTTACGCCCGATTTCAATGGGATTTCGAAAGAAGTGCTTAGGTGCTTTGCTGAAAGGGTTTTACGGCGGCATTTTTAGCCATTCCACTTAGGGATTATGCTTTACGAGTATGTTTGCAGTTCAATGCCGCTCACATGTGATTTTTAAGAGGAGCCGTTCACTCAGGAAGCTACTCACCAGGAATTTTACGGAGGTTTGGATTACGCACCAAAGTGGGTTCCATTATTCTCAAAGTAAGAATTACTCAAAGGCATTCCAAATCAAAATGTTCGATGGACATACGAGTACTTTGTGGCATTGCTTTGACAGAATTGAGAGGTTGATATTATTTATTTATTTACTCCTCTATTTAACAGTGTGATATCCAATTTGAAATAAAAATTTTGCGTGTATTTCCCCTCCCTGTGCAACTCTCGAAGCAAAAAGTGTCAAATTAAAAGTTATCATCAAAACCTTTCATTTGATAACCATATCGGCTGCCTTTGATGAAATTTTTTTTCGGGAGCCCCTCCCCTATATGGGGGGACCTCCCTTAAATACCTTATAAAATTTTTTTCTAGTTAAACTTTGGAGCGAGCACCATTTTACACCTGCATACAAAATTTGATGTTTCTAGCTTAAGTAGTTTTCGAGAAAAAGTGCTGTGAAACACGGACGGACAGACAGGACGCGATTTTAGTAGGGTTTTGTAAAATTATTTTACAAAACCCTGAAAAAACAAATCCTAAGACAGAATTATAAAAGATAGAATGGAAGAAATATCGTAAACAAACAATTGAGACTAAAATAAACAAGGAAACGCAGCAGGAGAGTGCTCATGCCAGAAGGGTATTGCAAAATTGTTCGACATTCAATCCACGTCTTCGGAATAACAAAACTTGGCTCATGCATATATTTCATGAATTGAGCTTGGAAAATTAACATATCGTTATTATGTATTTTGATTTGCCGCCATTTTATTTTCAGTATTCTGACCTCAACGTTTGGGTAGTCATGATAACATATCAATGTTACAAAAAAATTCTAAAATTTTCATCGGAATACTTACACATTTGTAGTTTTGGTTCCTTTGCAAACGTGTATCCAAGCAGTATCACGTGTAATTGTTGCTGTAAGTGATAAATTTTTCGTACATTTCCCTTCATCCTGCATCCGTCCATGCAAATGCATCTACAATAGCTTAAGACCTCTTTTGAAAGGCTCTCACCAAGACCTTTCATTTGATGACTCATATTGGCTGCCTTCGGTAAATTTTTTTTTTCAAGAGTCACCCCTAAATAGGGAGATCCCCCTTAAATGCTTTAAAATATTGTTTTGTTCTGCGAATTTTTAGAGAGCATCACTTCTGATCTATATACAAAATTTCATCACTCTAGCTTATGTAATTTGCGAGAAAACTTACTGTGACGCACGGATGAACAGACGGACAGACATTGTCTATTTTGAAAAATGTTCTACAATACCATAAAAAATCAAAATACGCATAAGTAAAAAAATTAAATAAAGTGCGTGTTGAACTTTCGTAGAGAGGGTTCCGTATGATCAGTATTTAATCCAGTAGTTTTAAGGAATTGTAAAGTAATTTTACAATATCCTATTAAAATCGCGACCGTCTGTCCGTCCGTCCGAGCGCCACTGACAGTTTTCTCCCTACCACATAAGCTATGTACGTACGAGTAGCATACGTAGGTCTTAAAGTAACAGGGCGAAAAAATAATGAAATGTTTAAAGGGGAGGGACCCTTGAAAAAAAGGTTTACCTAAAGTAGCCAACATGGGTATGAAATGAAAGATATTTATGAGAAAAAGGTGCAGGCAATACGTACGAAAAGTTTTATATAAGAGAAACGCACACGTCTTCTGACCGACCAGTGATATATACGACGTGTGTTCAAAAATAAGGTGACTTTTCAAATTTCGCGGGCAGCGTACATTCGATTATCGATTTTTTTATTTATGTTGGTCCATTCATCGTCACCAACATATGTTTGTTACAGTTTTAGCTATATAATATGTTTAGTTTGTTTGTGAGAGGCATAACTTTTAGAAGTGTTTTGCGTGCTCAGCGTTTTTTGCAATCGAAAAAAATGGATCAAGGATCAAGAATTTTTTTGGCCAAAAACAATACCAGAATCATGCCTCGGCCACCATATTCACCGGATTTGGCCCCATGTGACTTTTTCGTGTTCCCAAAACTGAAGAGATCTATGAAAGGACGGAGATTTGCAACGATTGAGAAGATAAAGACTGCATCGCTGGAAGAGGTCAAGGCTATACCGAAAAGTGCTTATGAGAAGTGCTTCGAGGATTGGAAACACAAGTTTATGGATTACTTTGAAGCGGACAGTATAAATATTGACGAATAAATAAATATTTTTTCCTAAAGAGCAAAGTCACCTTACTTTTTGAACACACCTCGTATAAATGAATTTTTTTCCAAAGCCCCATTTAGGTTTTAATGAATGCAAGTAGCGATTAAGCTAAAAGTATTAGATAAATAACAAAAAAAATTTTAGGTAATATATCCCCAACACGGTCCTCCCAAGTATACAAGAAAAACCCAAGATTCATAAGAAAGGCAACGAGATACAAGCATTTATAACAGATGTCAACTTCCCCATTCATAAGATTGCGAAGTGGCTCATCGGTGAAATCAAAAAGATAGGAAACATTTACGCGTGTCGATCAATCAAGAACTCCCACGAATTGATTAGTAAATTGCTGAATAGTAGCCCTATTATCAATGACGAAAGGATAAAATCCTTTGGCGCAACGTAAAAGCATTATTTCCTAAAATACCTGCAAAGATGGCACGATACAAATTGGAACAATGGCTCATAAAGCACAATAAACGCCAGGGTGGCAGAAAAAGGCAAAACGGTATGCAAAGCCAGCGGCGCTCTTGGGTACCACTGCGTTATTCTTCTGGTCTATCTGCCGTCCGTCATTCTCGCCAAGTGTCCGGCCCATCGCCATTTCAAGGATTTCGCTCTATGTATCACGTCTGTTACTTGGGTACTTTCTCGTATCCACGATAGTCTCTTGCGATCCCTTCGTGTAATGCCCAATATGCATCTTTCCATGGCGCTTTGGACGACCTGGAGTTTCCTCCTTATCCCTGTTGTTAGCGCCCATGTTTCACTACCGTATAGCAGGACAGGTAGGATACATTGGTCGACGGTTTTCTATGTCAATTTCATCTTCATTTTAGACTTGAATATAATTGAATCCTTCCCAAAGGCACTCCATACCATCTTTATTCGTCGATTGATTTCTGGTAGCAGTGAGCCGGATTGGTGTATTAGCTGACCAAGGAATAAATATTCTTCGACTTTTTTTAGTGTGGTGTTGTTCACTTTTGTATGCCCTTGATTGCTTATGTAGTCGTTGAACATGATCTTGGTTTTGCATAGGTTAATTTTCAAGCCTACTTTTCCGCCAGTTGCGTTGAGTTTATTCAGCTGTTCTTGTAATTCATCTTGGCTGTTGGCTTTAAGAACTATGTAATCTGCGAATCTCAAGTGATTGGGGTGTTCAGCATCGATGTTCAACCCTTTATTTTCCCAATGTAGGTTTCGGAAGATACCCTCTAATGTGGCGTTGAAGAGCCTTGGCGATATGGTGTCTCCCTGGCTGACCCCTTTTTTGTGTGGGAAACTCTGGAGTGTCTTCTAGTACTTTGACCTTTGGTCTGGCATTGCGGGAGATGTTAGCTAAGACTTCCACGTATGGTTTGTCGATGCTTTGTGTTATTAATGCATTTATTAAAGCATCAGGAAAGATTGAGTCACAGGCTTTCTCAAAGTCTATGAAGGCCAGTGCTAGGGACTCCTCATCCTCTTTATATCTACTCAAGACTTTCCGTAGTGCGTGGACATGATCTATAGTGCTGTATCCATTTCTGAAACCAGCCTGCTCCCGTGGCTGTTCGGCATCTAGGGCTGTTTGTATTCGGTTGCTAATGAGCTTCGTGAATACTTTGTAGAAGACCGATAGTAGACTTATTGGTCTGTAGTTCCAGATGTCTTCTTTGCTGCCTTTCTTTTGGATCAGTATCATATTAGCACTATTCCATTGATCAGGTATGCATCTGGTGTTAATGCAATCAGTTTAGATTTCTGCTAGTAGTTTCCAGGTTTCTCTGTCTGCGTACTT
>OZ017739.1:256861512-256886512 GCA_963969285.1 Odontomyia ornata
ACATATGCCCCAGGGGAGTGACGAAATATTGATTTGTTAAGTTTAATGTTACAACGTTTCATTTCATTTGTTCCAGTTACTCGAGTATACGCAAGTATCATGGCGAATGTCAAAAAGAAGCAAACAAGAGAAGAGACATTAGAAAAAAGCGTCAAGCTGAAAAATTACGGTACCAAAAAATTAAAAATGACCCGGTCAAAAGTGCTGAATTGAAAGAAAAAGAAAAGCAAAAATATCAAAAGAAAAAGGAAAAGGGACAAATTAAGAGTGTTAAAGACATGACTAAAAGGGAGCAAAGAGCTATTCGAAAAATATGGAGAGAGAAAACTAAAAAGCATAGAGATCGAATGAAGCTACAATCTACCAGAAATTATCCGATAACACCACCTTCGTCTGATAGTGAAGACCAGCCTCCACTTCCACAAAACAATATCGCTCTGGCTGCTAAAAGACGATCAGAACATCAGCGGAAACTACGGAATAATATTATTAAGCAACAAAAAAATGAAATCAAACGATTAAGTCAAAAGGTGCATCAATATCAAAAAAAGTTAAGACGCATCGGACAACGGAAAATGTCTCCTAACACAAAAGTGGCCGATCTTTTGCAGAATAATTGTAAAGACAAAGTTGAACAGGTGAAAAAAAAGTTATTATTTAGTAAAGTGATCCAAAGTCAGCTCAAAGAAAATATGGATTTGATAACGAATGATAATGAAAAGAAGTTATTTAAAAAAGTATTAAGTGGAAAAATAGTGAGGAAATATAAAGTGTTAGATTAAATTAATATGAAACCTATACGACAATCATCTACAAATAAAAGTTTATTAGATACGACGCGGAGGGCGAGAAACAACAGAACGAGTTCCAAGTTGGTGAAAATAGTCGCTGAATTTTTTGAAGAAGATTGCAATAGTCGATTATGTCCAGGTAAAAAAGACAGCATCACAAGAGATAAAATCAAAAAACAGAAGAGGTTGTTACAGGATAGTATGAAAAATTTACACACCAAGTTTATTAAATCAAAAAATAGATTGCTAAGTTACGCAATGTTTTGCCGTCTACGACCTTTTTGGGTTGTGGCACCAAACATCCGCCAAAGAGAAACTTGTTTATGTATTACACATGCAAACATGGGGCTAATCTTGGCTTCCCTAAAAAAAGTACACATCATAGACTTTTCAAACTATCAGGGCATGCTAAATTTTCTTTGTTGCGACCGATACAATGAAAAATGTCTTATGCGAGAATGTCTTAATTGCAAAACACGTTGTATAAGTTATCATGAGTTTGACAATTCTGTTTTGATCAAATACTCTTCATGGCAATGCATTACAAATGACATTTTAGATACTAAAACAAAAAAGAAACGCAAAGTTCGAAAATATGCAAAAATAACACCAAACTGTGCTCCGAAAGACATTGTGGTGAAACTTGAAGATAACCTTCATACTTTTCTAAAAGATGAAGCAAATATAGTGCACCAATATGAAACCATTAAAAGTTTAAAAGATAATTTAACTGAAAAAGACGCTTTGATCCACATGGACTTTTCCGAAAATTACAATACCAAATATTCAGCAGAAATTCAAGCATTCCATTTTGGTGGGTCACGTACCCAAATAAGTTTGCACACTGTGGTCTTATATACGAAAGGAGAAATAAAATGTTTTGCTACAATGTCCGAAAATCTAAATCATAATGTACCTGCAATCTGGGCTCATCTTAAACGTGTAATGGAATTTCTTCCATGTCTAGTACAAAACGTTCATTTTTTAAGCGATGGTCCTGTAACTCAGTACCGCAACAAAGATATGTTTTTTTATTTACGTCATAAATTGATGGAAACATATCCAAATATTTGTGACTTTACCTGGAACTATCATGAAGCTTGGCATGGTAAAGGAGCTCCAGATGGTATTGGAGGTACATGTAAACGAACCGCTGACAAAATCGTTGCAGCAGGAACTGACATTGCTACCATAGAGGTCTTCGCTAAGGAATTAGAAAAATATTGCCCAGGTATATATATTTTTTTGTGATTCCGGAAGAGGAAATTAATTTACAAAAGAAGATAATTGAAGATAATCGATCATTCGTCATATCTTTTCCTGCTACACTAAAAGTACATCAAGTACGAGGAAGCTTTATGAGCAATACGTTATACATGAAGAGCCTTAGCTGCTTTTGTAGCAACTTTTGTCCTCACTTTTACTTAGGAGATCTTAAATACACCCAATATGATAAAACGAAATTGGATGTTGCTGCAGTATACACCGATTCTGAGGAAGATGTTCGAGACAAAATGATTCCACAAACATCTAGTAATCTAAGTAATACTATAGATAATGAAGATACTGCTAACACTGTCAAAAACGGTGATTTCATACTTGTGAAATACCAGATTAATGATAAAAAATATAGATATGCTGGCGTATGTTCGTCTGATTTTGATGAAGAAGAAGGAGAGATCAGGGTTACTTTTCTAAAGATCTCCAATGAAGATGGTACTCTTTTTAAAATAGATGAGAATGACGTGTCTGATGTTAAATGGGAAGAGATCTTGACCATACTACCAGTACCAAATATACTTATGAAGGGTAACAGAGTATTCTACCTGTTTCCGGAGCCAGTTGATGTATTTGAATAGTAAATTGTTGATTGTTTAGTATTTAAGTAAAATATATATAATTCAGCGGAATTAATCGATTGTTTTCGTTTTAAGAAATTGAAGTGGTTATTTAAACTGTGCTATGAAAATGTTTAAGTTTATTTACTTAGATAGCCTGGAGACTGATAGGTGTATCATTAGTTAGTACCTACTATTATTTTGTATTGAAGGAAAAGTTTATTTTTTTGTTTAATTTAGATTTTATTTAATACACCTTAAATATTGTTGTATTCTATTCATTAATAAATACCCAAACAACTATAATTTGTATATTTGTATCATTTATATGCATTTTTTTAGCTAATAATTAATGGCTTGTCACTTCCCAGCTGTGATTTGTCACTACTCTGCCAGCAGTGTCACTCCCCTGATAACACATTTTCCCCTGATGCCTATAAAATTAAAAAAAATTAAAAAATCTTCTGGCCCTTATCACTACAAATGAAAAAATATTGTCGACTAATGAAATTATCAATATCAAATTAAACAGATTACTTTTCCTTTAGGGACACGATAAATTCAAATACCATATATTCACCCATATATATATATATATATATATATATATATATATATATATATATATATATATATATATATACTCGTATATATATATATATATATATATATATATATATATATATATACTCGTATATATATATATATATATATATATATATATATATATATATATATATATACAATGTATATATATATATATATATATGTATATTAATCTCACTATAAAAAATCCAAAGCCGAATCGTTTGAAACAAAATGGCAGCCGCTCAAAGGTCGGAAAACGTGCAAAATGTTGATGAAATTCGGTATGTTGGTAAAGGCTTTAAGTCTCTAAAGAACTATGTAAACAAGTTGGGTAAACAGACCTACGGTCATGCCAGAAGGGTCAAAACCGCAGTGTTAGATTCAATGGAAAGTCTGTAAAATACCAAAATCGTGTGTTATTGTTGTTGTATTTGGAGGAATTTCAAATGGCTATAACTTCCGTGAATATGATTGAATTTTCAACACACTTGCAGAGTGTGAAATGGTACTAAAATATCAGTTTTCATTGAATTTAAGGTTTTCCACATGATTTTATTGCGGAAAATGTGAAATTCGATATTCGTACTATTATTAACAAAGTCGAGTGAATTTTGACTTCAAAGGTATTTATTGTTATTGTACTTATAAACATCTATCTCCATAACTTTTTTCAGATTTTTCGGATCACAGGGTCGATCGCGAGGGGGGACACAAATTTTTCGTGTGTCTCCGCTTCCTGTGCGCCCCCTATAGTAAGAATTTTTAGTTTTAGCCCTGTTTTGAAAAGTTCTCATTGAGGCCTTTTATTTGATACCTATATCGGCTACCTTTGATGAAACTTATTTTTAACCACCTTGTAAATATTTTTTTGTAGTGAAACTTTGAAGAGGGAATCACTTTACACCTATATAAAACACACGGACGGACGGACGGACAGACAGGCGTGATTTTAGTAGGGTTTTTTAAAATTATTTTAAAAAACCCTAAAAACTAGAGGTCAAGTCTTAAAGAACGAATTGGCGGCTAATTGAATCTCAACATTTCAAACGCTTCTAAAGGGCGCAATTTTGATTCGATGTGTATGAAACTTAGTTTGACGATAGAAAATAATTAGATCTATAATTTTGATGGGCATCCATGTGTAAGTCTCAAAATAGCGGCGATTTAAATGTGCAGTTTTTTCAAATTTTCATGGCCTTCTAGCGGCCATATATTTCAACAGGTTTCAATGAAACTTGGAATTATGGATAACTGTACTAAGTTCTTGTATTGTACGAAAACTTATCAAAATCGGATGAAAAATAAATATGTCGAAAATTTAAAACATAATATTTTGAGCTGCCATTTTTAATAAATATTGAATACTTATGCCTTGTCTAGAGAGAAACTCCAATTCGAACGAGCTTACTCATATAGAGTGATGAAAACCTAAGGGACAAACATTTTAAAAAATCCAAAATTAATTGCATGCATTCAAAATCGTGGCTCCCAAATTTCAGAAAGCAAGCGTGAGTCGCTATTTTAGTAGCAACTAAAGTAATGAATAGTTTTGTTGGAAGCATTTTTAACTTGGAAGTCTTTATGCAGCAGATCATTTTTATGGTATTGTAAAATATTTTTAACAATACCCTACTAAAATCCCGATCTGTCTGACCGTCCCGTCCGTCCGCCGGTCTGCCCGTGCGTCACGGCAAGTTTTCTCGCAAACCACATAATCTAGAGTGATGGAATTTTCTTCATAAGTCAAAAGTGGCGCCCTCTCAAAATTTGTAGTGCAAAAAATATTTGAAGGTGTTTAAGACAGGTCTCCCTATATAAAGGGGCTGACTCAAACTTTTTTTTATACCAAACGTAGTCAAGATGGGTGTCAAATAAAAGGTTTTTGCCTCCGAAACAGTTGGAGGCGCTGTTTGCAGGAAGTGAAGGCACTAGAGGGGCTGTAGTGCTACGAAGAAGAAGAAGAATATCAGAGGTCCTAAATAAGGGGTATTTGCAAGGAGGAGTGCAGGGTGAGGGGAAATGTACGAACAATTTGTGTCCGGCGCCCTGGTGTTGTAGTGATCCGACATAAGCTCTAGACATTAGGCTCGGCCAATGTTTCGAGCATTACGTACGCTTCGCAGATTGGTTCTCCTAAGTACATTGCATCATGCGCAAAAGCTTGAGAAGTAAGTGTATGCGTGAGCATGCCATATACTTCGTGCTCGTCCAGTTGGCTTGGCATTGACCAACCCACAAAGCTGGGGTACATCGAAAGAGTACATATATAAAATCACTTCCCGAAAAGCTTCAGTATTATTGCTAGTCACCGATAGATGGCCACGTGAAAATTGCCCAAACAATCCACTGCTCTAATTTATTTTTAATATTAATTGTTATATTAGTTGACGAAGCAAAGAAGTAAATGCACCCAATGAGAAATTCAATTGATTGGCAAAAAAAGTAAACTTGAGGTAACCATTATTTTTGTATAAATATCACTGGCCATCAACAAGCGAGTCATTCTTGATACTACGCTTATCCTGCTCAAAGCCTTTGCCCGAGTAGAATCGTCTCAAGGCGTTTAGCCCGAGACTGACAGACCTCAAGAGCGTTCCAGCCTGGATAAAAGCAGCCGTACGCATTATTCACCAACACAATTCTTCAGTTGCCACACAACCAGCGAGTCACATCAACCAGCCGGAAGACCATCACGACCAGGCTAGTTTCAGGCCATTTACAGTACGCGTTACTTGCCCTGCTCAAGGCTCTTGCCCGAACTGTAGCATTCCTAAGGCATTTTGCCTAGGAGCAAACAAGCTAACGTAATTCCCATATAGCCACCGGCGGATGTGCAACCAACACGCACCACACGGCACACAACATCAGCGGCTGTGCTACGAATAAACCGCGATCAGACAACCAGGCCAGTGTCCGGGAATTTAAGCGAGACCTCGCAATTTCTACAATATCGCCACCGCAATCAAGCAACCGGCACGCATTGCCAGCAACCATACGACCGGCATACACAAACGGCGACTGAGCTACTGCTAACCACCACCAGCGGCCTATGATGTCATCACAACCCCGACCAACTCTCGAGAAAACAATCGCTGCGATGCCCAGAGCGGGTCCGAGGCTAATCTTTATCGAAGTATATCTTGCATGCTTGGCCAGGTCACTTAATACGCCCGTGGGAGACTGAAAAGAAGCGACAAAGAGGTGGGCGCATTGTAGAGTATCGCCACAAAAGTAGGAACCTGCGCCGATTGGCGCGTCTCGCTGTAACGAAAGCGGAGCGGGGGTCGCTCACCAAGCAGTTCAAAGCACTAGAGGCGGGCTTTAAAGAAGAGCAGCGTCGTAAGCGGGAGGCCACAAATTGACCTACGAACAGCAAAAATCAGAATAAATAGTTTAGTGAAAGAAATAAAAGGAAGTCGTGCGTTTTACTAGGAAGCTTTAGAGTGGATATTTTATTTAGGTAATCTAGGTTGATAAAGTGGATTCGCGTATGCACCAGAATTATACAACTGGGTATATTGGTGCTACGCCCAACGAAACTCGCCTGAGGTAGTTAGGCATGAGAAAAAGTTTTAAAACTGGCGATTGGACATCTTTGGACAGATCAATCTGAAAATATCATGAAGGTGGGTCTTTATGAGTACAAGGTTAACAAATACCTCGGAAGTTAAAATTCGATAAACTTTGTTCCAAATAGTACATTTTATGAATTTTACGTTTTCATCTATAAAATCGAAGGATGACCCTCAAACTTGCTAAAAATTGGTATCTCAATTTTCTGATCCAAAGCGCTTTCTGATAGTTTTATAAAAATCGTGCCGTAAACAGCTAAGTTATAGATGATTAAAATTTATCAATTACAACAATAGTTACACCTGATACTGTGTAAATACCCGTTTGCAAAGGGCCCAAATACTACAGATGTGTAAGAGTTTTGATGAAAATTTTAGAAATATTTTAAATCATTGATTTGTTGTCATGACTGCTCAAACATTGAGGTGAATAAACTGAAAATAAAATGACGGCAAATAAAAATGCATAATGACCATATACTATTTTTCTAAACTCAACTCCTGGAACATATATGTGAGTCAAGTTTGATATTAAGAACACGTTGTTTGATTTCCGCTGCCGCTACTTTCCTTCCCCTTAAACAGTATTTGACTCTCGAAGCGGCGGCCAATAAAATGATTACTTGCTTTTAAAAATACGGGTACCTACGAGAAATTTCCCTTTCCGGCTGGTGGTGCCAACGGGATTTTTTCCCTTTATTTCATGCTAACTGTTAATACTGTTTGATATAATTTTGGTGTTGAATTTTGTATTTTAGTTTTTTTCAATTTATTTCCAAGACAGATTGCTGTAAATATTATTTTAGTCAATAACTAAAATCAACGCGGTGAAGGAAAGCGTTTTATTTTAATTGATTTGTAACAAAATATCAATGTTCCAAAATGATCTCTCACCATAAATAGGAGATTTGAATATGTGATGAATTCCGTGTTTTTAGGGCTTTGTGTGACGATTTTTACTAACACCTTTCAATTTTGTGTCCCATTTGCCCGTCCATATATCAGTCTGTTCGTATATCCATAAGCCCGTGGGTCACAGCAAGTTTTCACAGAAACAATAGAAGGTACAATGATCAAACTTTATGGGAAGATCAAAATCTCTCCAAATTTCAAGTCATCAAATATACTCAAGATATCAAATGAAAGGTTTTGATTTTAACTCTTAAAATCTGAAGAGCCAATTTGTTTATCGGGGCGTTCAGTAGGAGGGGCGTTCTCAGATGGCTCAGAAATAAAAATTGATTCAACAGCGTTAGTAATAGTATGATAAAAATATGATCGAGAGGATTCGCTAAAATTTCATACCAAATCGGATAAATGTCATTGAAATCGGATCATAACCAAGTGAGATATAGCCATTTCAATTATAATGAATTACATGTGCTGGCACTACAATATTCTTCGGGTTTTCATGAAAAGCGTCTAATTTGAATATGCTGAGTCGGTCTAGCATTCATAAAAATTTATTCAAGCGGGAATAAAATGGCGGCTATTTTGTTTTTATCAAAGAACCTCTCAATCTTTCGTATATAGAAGTATTTAAGCGATTTCTCATATATAAAATGGATTCATAACTCATTCCGATTTTTGTCATCAGAACAGTTGTGTTGAACCCTAGGATGGTTGCAAAATCCTTTGGATAGAAGGACTCTCCTGCTTACTCAACTTTTTTTTAAATTTTTGGAACTGAATGTATAATGAGATCCATCTATTGAATTAACATGTTTACTATTCAACGATTTAAATTGTTATTTGCTTCAGTAATAACGGTTTTGTATTAAATATTCCAATAGTATATTTGAAAATTGCTTTTCTTTTTATTACAGGTAATTGACAGATGAAAATGAAAAACGATTTATCATTTGATTGGCGACCATACAAGTAGGTACTAGAGGAATAATAAAACATTTGATGTCGTATGACATCAAGAAAAAGCTCTCCCTTAAAAAAGTAATTAGCCATGTTCTGCATTCGTTTTTCAACTATTTTGGAATCTGGGAAACTTTATTTAAAACTCGCAAAGTTTGACTTGCCGACTACTGGACTTCTTACTGCAATTTTTGTAGCACTACATGGGTATTTATTAACAAAAAGAATCTGCCGCCGTTCGTATTTGCAGACCCTTCATAGAGGCGCAAATATTTTGCTAATTAAATTGAGTTGCACACGTATGGATCACATATTGGAAATCAGCGGGTAATAAATTGTTATAAACATATTTATACTGGTTTCGCCCTTCTGGCATTTGCAGTTTATACATTTCACAGTGGCTACCACACAAAGGTGATAACTTTTTGGCTTAAATAACTCAAATAGTTAATTTCAAAAGATTTCCATAAAAGTTTAATCAGCACTTGCATTGCCATTAACATATACATTTTCGATTCTTTTATGAACTATCAGGGGCCGTCATTTTGAATTTTTATTGAAAACGGCTGTTAAAAATATCAAGCTGTAAATTTTCGAATTTTTTATTTGCCTGGATTTGATTTTCGACTATTTTAAATCTTTGTGGGCTAGGACTTCATCAAACAATGTGCCGAATCTCGTTCAAATCAGAGTTTCACTGTAGACAGGGCAAAATAATTCAATTTTTAGTGAAACTAGCAGCTAAAAATATTGGGTTTTAAATTTTCGACTGTTTTATTTTTCATTCAATATTAATAATTTTCTGCATAAAACAAGAACATAGTACAGAGATCCATAATCTCAAGTTTCATCAAAATCCGCTGGAAAATGTGACCGCTAGAGCGCCATAAAAACCTGAAAAAAATGCATATTTAAACCGCCGCCATTTTGAAATTTGCACATGCATGATCACCAAAATATCAAAGTCTATAGATCTAAGTAATGCCTATCTTGAAACCAAGTTTCATATATTTCGGATCAAAATTGCGACTTCTAGAAGCCTTTGAAGTTTTTAGTTTCAACTGGCCGCCATTTTGTTTTTTGTGACCTGACCTCCAGTTTTTTCACGTAATTCTCTACATACTTATAATTTCTATCTAAGTGCCGAATTTCATGAAAATCTGTTGAAAGCTTTGACCACTATTACAACAACAAAATTTTGCACGTTTTTCGACCTTTGAGCGGCCGCCATTTTGTTTCTGCAGTACTGACTTTGGATTTTTTATTGTGAGATTCATCACATACATCAATGAACCTTTGTACCAAATTTCATCCAAATCGGGGCTATTATTTGGTCAGAACAGAAATCACGATTTTTCGTCTAAAATGGCTGCCATTTTGTTTTTGCCCGGCCGATATAGCTGGTTCACGAACCTAACCGAGATATTTACCCAATACACCTTTCCTGAAAATTTAGTTAAAATCGGAGCAAAATTGCGAGCTGTAGCGTGGTCACAAATTTCGTTATATCCCATATATATATATATATATATATATATATATATATATATATATATATATATATATATATATATATATATATATATATATATATATATATATATATATATATATATATATATATATATATATATAATACTCTCCGCAATAGGTAAATTTCTCTCGAGAAAGTGCGCTATGTGATCTTATGTACTACACGTATACTTTCAATACTACCCTATAAATGGGGTAAACTTTGTCTTCTTCACTCAGCAAATGAACGTACAGAAGACTGCACGGACCCAATGTATGCTCGAAGTTTTAAGTCTTTACTTACAACATTGAGAATCTTTTTCGTAGGCTTGTGGTGTTTCAAGGTAAGTAGCAGTTTCAAAATCGTAACCATTAAGCTATATGACACATACATACCCCGATCCTGATAAAAAGGGTGCGGAGTGCGAAAAGCTTTCGATAGTGGAAAAGCACAAGTATTCTCACGGAAGAGTGGTATATATGTAGATGATTTGTTCTCCAAAGCTCAAGTAGGTCTTAATGAATTTCCCAATGAATGCAAGCAGTGTATTCACGGGTACATACTCTAGTATATGGTTTGCTAGGTATATACTCGTATAATGCAGTTTACCTAACCACCCAGAAAACCATCTTTCACTACTTTGCGTACCATCAAACGATATTTTCTATTAGTCTAGTGCATCATTCTACCGCACACCTTCAGAAATGTACTTATGTTATGGCTATGCTCCCATGTTCTGAAATGCATAAAAGAACACGTGCGTCGGAAATTTTATGACCAATTTTGGTCTAATCAATGGGATAAACATTGGAATCTTCATTCAGCAACTGACCATGCAAAAGACTGCACAGAAAACATGGATGATCATCGTTTTTAGTGTTTACTTTCAACTTTGTGTATGATCTAGTTTAGAGGTAAGTATGTGGTATTCAATAAATTGCCAATTCCTAATCGTTCGACTGAAATGGCAATGGGCTCTTCAAAAATCCTTAACATAGGTAAAAAAGGGCGAGGGGCAAGACATATGAAAAGTTTAATAAAGAGAGAACGCACAGGTATTCTAACCAACGAGATGTATATGGATGATGTTTTACCAAAGCTGCATACATTTCAGTTTTAATGAATTTCCTACTGAATGCAAGTAGTGCATTCAGTAGTAGGTGGTGTGCTGGGCAGATTGTATGTTTGTATTCTTCACTGGTTGTAGCAGCCAGTCCAGGGAAAGAAGTGCGACGTGTGCGAAGTACTACACGGTGTGTAGTGGTAGTCCGCATAGGTCTCACTATCTCATTAGTGATGAACAAATGTCCGCAAAGGGCTGCAGCGATGGTCAGCTGCCTCGAGGAGCAAGGATGGTGGTGCTCGCCAAGATTGGCCTTGTCTGAGGATGCGTGAATGCGCTGGCAGGCTAGCATTGCGGTATGGTGGGGCGGGTTCTTTTCTCCAGCAGAAGGGCCCACTACAAAAAAATTTCACTTTCACGAATTAACTGATAAAATTCACATCTCCATGTGTCGAGCCCGAGGTAACCTACTAAAGGAAAAGGTTGCCGAAGCAAACAACGAACTGAGCTTGATGAAAACGAACGAGACTTGAGCATATCTCGTCTTTACTGACAATACTTATGACCCCGAAATAAGGGTGGGGCATCCAGGTGGAAGCGGTGCCCTCTCACATAGCCAGCATAGTCAGCCATCGTGGCGGGTCGCGTATCCGGTCCTGATTTCAAGTGAAGAGAAAGACCAAGTTGATAAATTCGATTTCATTTTACTCGTATTTCAAGTGATAGCTAAAATAAATGAAGAATAACATAACATATATCATTTCATAACTAGTTATTAGATCAAAGAAATCCTAATAAAAAAAATGAATAAAAACAGTACAATTGGATTATAAAATAACATATTGATAACGTGAGTATAACGTATAGTTATACTAGCTGTAATAGATAAATCCACTCTTTCATCGCCATTTTACCATCGATGTATTTTATATCTTTCTTGGTGGTGAATATGTAACGCTATAATTGAGGTTTGTTGCGGTCGTTTTATCGTCGTCGGAGTTATAAGATGATGAAATTGTTCAAATTCGCACGAAAGTGAACTTCTAATCTAAGAAATTAGATATGCTTATTTGCTACTTTGCTGTTCTCCCTATTCCGACAATAGAAAAAACGCGTAAGGTAATAATTTCGTGACCATATTTGATAGGTGTACGGATTCAGATCGCCATAGTATGGGATGGAAGATACACAAAAAATTTAATCCAAATAACAAAACTGCCAAACGAACCGGACTCGGAATTACCATTACGCGTACAAACAAAGCACCAATATTTAAGTTTTACGCGGACGAGGTAATGCTGATAGTTAATTCAGTTAATTCGCTCAACTAAAGTCCGATCCAAATAAACGCGACAATTGTCGTTTGTTGCACGGGAAATGGATTTAGCACGCCGCACTTCACTTATATAATGCTATACAATTATTCTGTATTTATATTATTGCAACTAAGCCAGATATCGCACCATTGAAAATAGGTTCTTGAAAAGCGCGACCGTTTCTATTTACTCGTATCGTCGTCATCGCTGCCGCTGAGTATGCCCTTGAAAATCAGCAACAAATGCCGCAGCAAAATATATGAAACTCACGAAATATTGACAACCCTTGAACGCGCGTTATAAAAGTAATAAGTCCAAAACATATCTAAATGCAAAGATTTTAATCGTAGATAGACACAGCATATTCAACTGGCCAGTGCTGACTATCCGTCAAAGTTTTCCATTCATCTGTTGATATACCACGTTTTAAGGTTCTTTTTTTTATGCTAGAGGGTAATTCTACATTTAACAATAATTTTTCGCGTTCAAGAATATTGCCACACATTTTAACATATGAGAATCAATTTAAATCCGTTTAAGTTTGATGATTAATGAGAACACTTAAAGTAACAATTAAAATTATTTAGAATTTATCCATCCGGCGCACATTGAATGTGTTTCACATATTCATTCATTGGACATACATAAATAAAATTTAAACAATTTATTGTTTATTTAATCCTGGTCCGCGGATGAGCCACAAATCAAACGGTGTGGTATCCGATTCAGCGACGTGTTCGTGTTTTTACAAATTCCGTTCGTTCTTATCAACACTGCAATTCACACTGCTCATGCACTTGAGACCGCGAAGAATGACAATCACGTTAATTCGTTGCAGGCGCGGTTCTTCTGACGTGCGCAACATGTCAATCCAAAAACTCGACTCCTCGTATCGCAATGGTGCTTTCTTGGCGAGCCATCTCATGCAGTCAACTGTTGTTTGCCTTGCGGGATAACGCAGTATATGTGGATAAATTGCGTTGCAAAGGTGTTGCCGTGATCAAATTTTCATGGTAAATTTAAATGTTTTTATTTTTAAATGTACAATTAAAATTGGACCATGTATAATGATGTTTTTCGAGCAGTTTGCCTTGGCGACTGCTCGATTACTACAATAATCCGAAGAAAACTGTAGTGTTCGATAATAACTAAAGAATATAAATATAGAAGTAACAATTTTGCATTTCTACCCAAATATTTTGTGACCCTCACGCGCAACATGCATGACTCACATAGAAATAATTTTATCACGAGAACAATAGAGATGTGAAATTTACATCTGTACACGAAGTGTCCACTGTCCGAAAGATCGTTCTTAGTTTTCAAACTATTAGGCATTTTTACATGCAGCGTGAAAAGTAAATGCGAAACAGGATATAAGCGGTGTAATACAGACACACACACAAACGCGTGTTGTATATCTCTCGGTTAGAAAAATTTTTGGGCATAGCATATAATCATTTCGCATTGAACATTAGAGGATATCGATTTGGTCGCTAACAATGGCGGCGCTGAGCGCAATAGATACGTGCGCAAAAAAAGAAATGTTGTTACATAGCTATTATGCCGCTCTCTCCTTCATTGCTTGAGTATGGTCAATAGCAGGTAGATATATAAGACAAGTGAGTCCATGGGTGCAATATAGGTTGCCCAGACCAGAGCATATAGACTAACAAGTAAGTTTACCAACTGATCGACCAAAGAGGGAGAAAAACAAGCGATCAACTTACACAAGGTAGAGAGCGCGTTTATCATGATTTGTTCCGATTTGCGGTAAAACGTGAAAGCGCTGTCGACTTGGAACTAAGCTCTCTAGCACAAATCGGCTTGCTGACGTCATTGCATGCACGTACATCAAATAAAAGGAGAATCTTTTTGATCAAAACAAAAGCTCATCGTCTTGCACTTCATTCAAGTCCATATGCAGGGCAATATTTGAAGCTTCAAACTCTTTCTATTATTTCCCCCTGAAAGTGTTTGCGAACGCTTATACATACTCAAATTGATCTTTCGAGGTGGAAGTCGTTAGGTTGGGAATTTGTTCTATGTGAACTCGCTTGATAGTTCATTCGCTATGGCCCGTCCAACAACCGCCGCCGTTCACGATCAACCAGCCATTGGCATTTTCGCCAAGCGCACAGCTCGCCGCAGTCGACGAGATCTATCTCATTTCTCTCGTGGCGCAACGGGATCACGTCCCAACCACTTCCCCGTTCGCACCAGATGAGTTATCCCTCTCATGTCATCTTGCTAGATTTACGTCGTGGCGGTAACGGTTGATTCGGTTGCAAGTAGAATCATTCATGTAGCACTGGTGTTGCCATTCCCATTTATTTGGGCCTATCGTTATTGACTATTCTTGAGCCGTGATTTTTGAGAAATTCGATTAGCATTGCAAAATTTGTAATATTTGTTGGTCTAATTGATTTGTTGTTATGAATTGGGCGTAAATATGTTTGCATGTTATTTGTTTTCCCCCATTCAAAATTGTATGAACTATTGAAATCGAAGAATATTCTCTCATTTTATTTCGATGAGAAATTATAATTTATTCTTGTTTTTCAATCGATTCCCGCATATTACTTAACTCATTTCGATGCATCATCGCTTCCACAACCTTCTCAAGATTAAGTTCTTCTAATTCTGATTTGGATATTTTTATTAAGGATTATCTGCACTGATTTAGAAATTCAATTCCAAGTTTATTATGATCGCTTTGAAAGCTAACTGGGACAAGTAAATTTGTGATTTTTTTTATCTCAACATTATTGTTAGTTAATTGAAACTGTCGCGTATGCTTCATTGAGTAGGGATCTGAGAAACTTTCCATCGTACTACTAATATTATTAAGTTGCGTATTAGATTGTTCAGCACTTATTGCGTTGCTTTTATTATGAAATTGCTTATTTGATAGCATTGTTGTGCTACCTGATGTCGGTTTATCAAAATAGCTCACATACATCGGGTGTACACAGGTATGTTGTGGACTTTTCGCATCACCACCCATGAAATACAATTGATCATCTTTTAAACAAACTTCTTTTCGTGAAGGTCCCTCGAGCAGTTTGCCTAGGCGGACTGCTCGATTACTACAGGATTCAGGTAATATAGATGTCTGGTCAATATGTTCGCATCTGCTCTTCTTGAAGGTGATAGCTGAAGTGGAACTACGTACCGATTTGGAATACTCGGTGATCAAGGAACTAGGAGCTTTCTTTGGTTTCAGTAGGGTGTCCAGATGATTTATTTGTAGAAATAAACACCATACGCACGGAACTAAAGCCCAACTCTGACCTATGCTGCATCCAATATAGGCCCCAAACAACAATAATAAAAAAAACTTTGGATTCCTTATTTAATGAACAGTGCAAGAATACACCCTGGAAATTCCTGCATTAAAATAGATCTCCCGGTTTTAAGTTAATATGAATCTTCAAGCACATGCAAAGATGGCTAAAGTAATAAGTGAAAATTTCATCCTCTCGTAAGCGAACAGATTGTCATTTAATATTACTCGTATTCCACTAATTTGATACCCAAAATGGTATTCGTTGGGAGAAATGAAGAGCGGAGACCAGTGGGGAAACCGAAGAAACGCTAGTCTGACTTGGTTTACGAAGAGAGTTGATCGCTGCTCGAATTTCGAAATCGGAGGAGGGGTCCATTAGGGCTTCCAATCCCGCAGCTCGGGATTTGTGGGAAGTAAATAAAACAGTGAAGCTATCACAATGTCACTTTCATTTTAATTGGAAACGCCCAAGAGGGGATGTATTGCTACGAAAAAGAAGAAGCCATGATCACAGCAAAGTTGCTACGATGATCGAATCAAATTACCTACTTTCACCATAACAGATGCTCCATCACTAGTAATTGCAGTAATATCTTTCTCTAAATCGACCTCGAACTCTTTCGATTTTTCTTCAAAAGATCCACACATACTCCTGCTGGCATAATCCCATTAATACGGGTAAGTCATATATTCCAAAAGCGCAGGTAAGGGCATTGATATTAAGATACCTTCTGTGAGTAGATGACGTCGATTTATCACAAGTAAGTGAGAAACGATTATCGGTTTCTTGTAATTCCGACAATTCCTGAAAAACTTACGTACAAAGAATCATTCCGTAGCTCATGACCATCATTCGAATGGATAAGGAAAATCCAGGCTAGGTGTTACCTTCAGCTTTAAAAAGTTCTCGCATGCCTGACGAAGTCACAACTACACTTAATGGCAATCCATCCTTTGCAGCCATACGTGCAACTCTTTCTCCCAAAGAGCTTTCGTTATTCTTGATAGAAAAGTGACCGGTAAATTTTTGCAAAAACTGCCGTAACACATTGTGCTTAAAATTGTTAAATTTTTAAACATAATTTCACTGCACTAAAAATATTCAAGACACGAAAAACTAGCAACTGAACTAATTATTATGGTCAATGGACAGTTAGAGACGCTTTTTTAGGAAGCGCAGGCGCGAAAGGAGCTGTAATGCTACGAAGAAGAAGATTTACATGTATGAAATTCCTCGGCCATGTAAGTAGTGACGCAATTATGGTTGATTTTTATTCAATATTGTATAGATGAATTCAACATTGTTTCATCATTATCATAAAGTAAAGGAACCGAAAAAAATGTATTTATATTCTTGCATTTAAACTTGCCTCTCTTTTCTGTTCTAATTCCACCATAAACTTGTTTCTGGTTCGATGGGAAGCGTCTATCACAGCCATGTATTGTGGTCGTAGTACAAGAAAACTGAAGGCGAATATTATTCGATTCTTTTGAAATTTAAAGGTAATTTACAAACCCTCTCGATGGACTTCTTAGCAACCAAACGCCTCGAAAATAACCTATGAATGCAAAATAATATTTACAAGTCGTTGGAAGTCGAAGGATCTTTTTCGCTTTGTTTTCTGATAACTGGAGAGGAAGGAAACTATTGTACTGTAACAACGGTATACTTACATGAACTTTTGTCACGATGGAAAAGCCATCACAATTTCATTGGGATTTATTGAACACAAATAAATATTTTAGACAGGTTTGATAACATTTTGAGATTGGAGTTATTTGCAATTGTCCTGGGAGATACTGAATATTAAGACATTAAAATATTACAATTTAATATGTCTGCTAATATCTAACGTTCACTGTTTCAACGTTTCATGGGGCAGATCTACAACAAATGCATAGGCAAGTAATTCCTCTAGAGTCAAAATAATTCCAAAGAATTTAAGTGGGAAGCAATGATACCACTCATTCAGGCTTGCTTTATCAGCAATACCAATCATGATCGTCGGTGGTGGAGGATATATTGCAGCAGCAGAAACCGTATACATATATCACCTCGAAGCATTGATGCCGGTGTCGTTGATGTCCTAGCCACACGAAAAACTACGTTAAATTTACTCAGACAGGAACCCGAACGGTTGCTGTCGGGAGATGAAGGAACATCGACGAAAGTTATCGTTATGGAAAATCTCACGGGACGAATTCATGCTATTTTTGAAATGAAATCGAACAGAATACTCGTATGTTGAAGCTTACAAGACCCGCAAATATATTTTTGCTAGCGTAAGCAATTTCCTACAATAAAGATGCAAGCAGTGCCAGGAGAAACTGATTGCCAAGTGGAAATTTGATTGATTTCGTCTTGAAAGATATGCATGTTCAGGATAAGAATATGACGTTGGTTCCTCGCAGTGTTGGCAAAAAGTTAATCGGAATGACGATTAAAAAGTTAATAGTGATTAAGGATTAATACCTTTAATCGTCAACCGTCGATTAACGATTGAACCGCTGCGAGATTTCGATGTGTGTGGCGCCCAGTAGTTACTTTTATTTTCAAGTTAATAGTTAGTGCAAGCAAAGTTTACAGCAGGCTTATATTCACTCACGTTTTTACCAACTTCTCAACGCCAAGCAAGGTGGTGCGGAACTGAAATGGCTTGTGGAGCAGCGGCCGATGCTGTGGGATCGGGCTTGCGTGCAGTAAGTCAACAACATCGCCAAAGAAGAAGCTTAGAACGAGATTTACAATCATTTGTGTCCGAATTTCGCTTCTTTCTCGGGAAAAGAACAACGGATTTTAGGAACTACAATCATCGAAAAACGATGCAGCTATTCTTTCGATTAAACGCAAACAATCCGCTGCTGATTATCTTTTTCTTCTGGAAAAGGTGTTCTTCAATGTCTAAATCCTTGAAGATCAAGCCACAAGTCACTTCGCTTGCAATGCAAACAGTCGGAGTCAAGTATGTATGTATATTAATCTAAACCACATAAGATGTCCGCTATTCGTGAGAAACAACACTATTAAATAAGTATCATTAAACTTATCTATCTAATCTATATATATGTACATATCCATAAATACAGGGCGGCGAAAAATTAATTACCCTATCGGAAGATCTTAGAACTTTTGCAAGTGGTGTCATATGTGAATCATATTTGATATTTGTGAACTAGACATCTATAGAATACAAACAGACAAGCAATGAACCACTATACTCCGCAAGAGCGTAGAATAATTGTATCGATTTAATTGCGACGATTTTGTATCGAAAATCATCATGAGCGACGAGGCGCATTTCCTCTTACGAGATTAAGTCAATAAGCAAAATCTTCATATCTAGGGCACTGAACATCCACGTGTGATACACGAACAGCCGTTACATACACTCAGAGCCACTGCGTGGGAGGAGTGATCGGTTCATATTTTTTCGAGCATGCCATCGACAATACGGTCACTGTTACTGGCGAACGCTACGGGGCCATATAAAAAGACTCTTACTGCCGGAACTGTATGAGCGGGGCTTGGTGAACATGTGGTTTGAACACGACGGTGATACCGCACACACAGCAGGAGCCACAATCGATATTGTGAATGAAACGTTCCCTAGTCGCCGTTTTGGCGATTCGCAAGGCCAGCAAGATCGCCCGATTTAACCATTCCAGACTTCTTTCTTTGGGGCTAATTGAAATCGGTGGCTTATGCCAATAAGCGTCCGACATTCGCATACCTTAAGCAGAATATTCGACAGGAATACAAACAGTTATCACCGGAAATCTTGCGGAAACTCATGGAAAATGCGATAAAACGGGCACAAATGCATATCAACGCTGGCAGCAGCCACTTGATAGATATACTATCAACTTCTTAACAAAAAAATTTTTTTTAAAGCCTAAATAAAGACTTCCATCATTCAAAATCATTCCCATCATTCAAAAAGTGGTCCATCCTGAGGTTCCAATTTTGGACGACATTTGGACATAGCGACCGGTATCTCGTGAATAACGCGTCGTTTGAAGCTGGCTGAAGACCAGAGACTTCATATAACCTCAAAGAAAATAATCTAAAGGTGTAATATCACACGATCTAGGTAGTCAATTTACTGGTCCAAAATGTGAAATTAGGTTCTCACCAAAATGATTTTTCAATAAGTCCATCATTTCTCTCTCTGTATGCGAAGTAGCGCCGCCTTCTTTCTCACTGAACGCTGATTTTCATAATACACCTAAACAGTTTGGATACGTTGGTCGTGTGTAAGTCTTTCCATGTTGATTTTGTATTAAATCATCCGCAACGCGTATGCTGTTTTGGCCGGTAATATTATGCCACAAACTTTCGCCATAACTCCCGTAGCGATGCCCGTTAGATATCGGTTATCCCTTCACTATTCCGATCAGCTGGCAAGTGTTGGAATGACAGATATCTGCTGCTTACCCACCACTTGACGTCGGCAGTGTGAGAAGTTAACTTCGGCCACTGAACCGCGACTTGACGTCGGGAGTGCCTGAGCGCGAGCGAGGGGTGTCATTGGTGGGCAACGAAAATACGCACTAAACGCTGATCGCGGAATCTTTTGATACTTTCGTTATTTCCAAAATTTGTTCGCGCATACAAGTTTGTCTTTATAAAAACATTTCGTTGCGGATCGGAGGACACATTGCTGGATTTGACAAGTATAGGAATTTTGTGTTGGATGATGCTGAAGAACTCCATATGAAGACGAAAAATCACCGAAGCTTAAGAAGGTTTGCTGGTCTAGTTTGAGGTTAACGATATCTTTCATGAGGAAAGTAATATCTGTTGCAGGGGTGAGCGAGCGAGCGAAGGCGGTCACGGGGAGAAAACGAGGACGAGATTGTTCGAAAACAAAAGACGGGCGAGGAAAAGAAATACGTAGTGGTTGCTATTGAAAAGTGTGGTTCAGCATGCTGAAGATTTGTCCGCTCCTCGTTAACCTGGGGATCATAAACTTTCACCCCTTAGGTACTCAGTTCTTGTTCTTTGGTTGTGTGCTGTGAGGAGCCCCGTGGCGTTTGGCTGATGCTGTCCGTGCTGTTTGATTTCTTGCCTAGCGCGCCTCATCCAGGTATTGTTTTCTATATTCTGTGTTTAATAGTTGGGATCCTGTGCTGGAACTATACCGGGCTACTGTGCACCTATTGAAATATTGATTCGTTCTTGAGATTACTCATTGATTTACAATAAGACTTATTTATTTGATTTACAATAAGGCTTAAAAGGGTACTAGTCGAACAGTACATTGCTCTACGAAAACAATCGGAGCATATAAATCGTGAACTGTCCATCTGGAAAACGAGCTTTTTGCTGGTCCTTGATGGAGAATGTATGCTTCTGTTGATTATCTATAGTAATATATAATCGATAAAATAAAAAAAAACAACAAAACCGAAGACATCATTATGGACCGGTAGGACTCAGATGAAAAGTTATGTGGTATTGAAGTGATAGTGTTTGTCATTGATAATGGACGAGTAAATGATGAGCTCAGAGATCCATAGTTTAACCGATGCATACCATCTGTGCTTTCGGAAGTGAATTCTGTCATTTTCACATGGGACGCTAGCAAAGAATACAAAAGGGTGGTCCAACCATAATGCACGATTTTAATTGTGAGACACAACTTAACGTCAAGTGTTTCGCCCAACTTAATTTGACATTTGTTGTTTGTTTTAGTGTTTGACAAATTCAACCATGGAGAGGTACACAATTTGGCAGCGCTTTAAGGTTGTTAAAGCCTTTTACGAAAATGGGCGTTCAAACCAAAATGCATTTCATGCACTTGGTGATTTATTTGGTCAGCAATCGGGAGAATTGTGCGCAAATTTCCGCAAACCGGGTTTGTAGGAAATGTGAAATCACCTGTGCATGCTTGCTCAGTTTGTTCTGCGGAAAACATTGCTGTGATGGTGTGGCAGAAGAGCCGTCAACCTCGATTCGTCCTCGTGCCCAAGAATTGAACATCTCACGAACATCACTGATGCGAATTTTGAATAAAGATTTGAATTTACACGCTTGCAAGGTTCAAGTGACTAAAGAGCTGAAGTCTACTCTGCCGTCCTAAGCCAAAAAGGCGTATTACAAATTTCCCTGTTTTCAGATATAAGGAATTTTAATGAATTTCAAAACCGCACCTATATAGACAAAATTTTTGATGGTTTTTTTGGGTAAATACAATAAAGATTGAGACGACAATGAGATAGTAATTAACTTGTCTTACATAAACTACTATTTTAGTTTTAATCCGAGGTACGGCTAATTAGCTAACGATTAATTAATAGATAACGTTCGATTCTGCTTCTTACCCCATGGACTTGGATCGGGGATTGAATAATAAATAAAAAATTATCTAGAAACGATTAATTAATGATGTAATACAAGAAGAATACGCTGCATTTATGATATATTAAAAGAATTTGCGGAAAATAATACATATTTACACTGGAAATAAACCCAAAAGTAAACTAGAATAAAAATAGAAAAACATAAAGTTTGTTCAGTTCTCATCTGAAACTGGAAGAGTGTCTCAAAATTGCAACCGATTTTTCATAATTCCAGACAAATTTTTTATTATATTGGCTTTCTTCTGCGAAAAAATTCCAAGAACTTTTGTTTGTTATTTTTTTGGATGGCCGCAGTGTTCCATTTTTTGTTATCTTGGCGGTTAAAAAATGAAGATCAAATGATGGACCATCAAAGTCATTTTTTATGTGATATTATACGATCCTCTGTGGACGGTTACCTGAACCATATCATGTAAATATGGCCTCGGCTCTGTTCGAGTTAATTTGTATTGTGAGGAAAAATCTTGCAAATGTAAAAATGCTGTAGCTCCATTGGCAGGACCTCGGTTTTACGAGCAGCACAGTTTACGGCTTGTACAAAATCTGAAAAATCATAAAGCTTGTTGCCCATTTTTTCATCCAAACCTCCCCTCTGTGATGAAAGGAGTCGGCAGCCATAAACGTATGGCCCGGCACGAAGCATTTCATATTAATTTCATTGGTAAATATTTCATCGGAATTTACAATATATATTAAAAATGAAAATAATGCCCAATTCTTGTTTTGCGCTGTACAATTTTCGAGCCATAAAGTAATTTTTATACGTCTCTCTTGTTAATAAAGAACTGGTAAAATGTACTGATCAACTCTTTTTTGTTACATTTGAACAAAGCTTCATGCCAAAGAGCTGCAAATGGCTTGCTGTTTCTTTTCTTTCCGATTGGAACAAAATTTTCGTTGAACACTGTTAAACGATTTGCAAAAATTGCACTTTTAAACATCTCAAGCCGTGGTAACATTATTAATTTTTCAAAATCTGCGCAATACACTATGTCTCCTACTTCTTCATCTCTTGCGGCGTCTTCTCCGTATTTCGCTCGAGATTTGTTTGCTCTCTCAATATGTTTGCTCCCCGTCATACACACATCACAATTTTCATCGAGATTGTTTTTTGTATGACTTTTATTATGTAAGTTAAACATGTCGCAACTCTCGCATTCTTCATGCCCAAGGTTAGCAAGTGACACATTCATTTTCTTTGCCACCACCCGGTATTTTTCATACGAACATTTAAAATTGGGATTTTTCTAAGAAAGTCTTCATGCATTGCGGTGAATGAGAGATCGCTTGGCAGATAAAGGCGGCGTGGTGCATGTTCCCTGCGGTAGTGCGAAATGTTTGGATTGAATGTTGACATATGCTGGCGAATGACTTCATCGTCTATTTTATTACGGGGCTCTTTTGTACATCTCATGTCTGCCTTAGGCACTATAGAATTTTTTGCGTTCAATAATGCTGTACGAACAACCTTGTCATTATTTCCATTAAAAACCAAGGGTTGTTTAAAAACATATTTTAAATACACTATGTGAAGTGCCATTTTCATTTTTGAGCATATAATTATATGAATTATTTCTTCGATAACTCTCCTGGCCCACATCAGTAGCAACAACTGTCGTTCTTTGTTTTACAGCAGTTGATGATATGTGATGCAATATGAGACTTTCTATCTTTTTCATCTGTCATTTTCCAAAACTCAGAATTAAGAAATTATCTTCTGGCCTCAGACATTGCTCCCCACAACCCTTCTTCACACCATGTTTTTCCACAAATGTATCATATTTCCTCTTTTTTCTTTCACTCACTGATATTTCATATTTTTGCCTTTTTCGTACAGTCCCCTTTTTAGTTCTTTGTAAAAAAATTTTTTACAAAGACCAACTAGTTTCGCAACCTGTCTGTCCGTCTGTCCGTGCGTCACAGCTAGTTTCCTCAGAAACTATAGAAGCTAGAATGCTCAAACTTTGTGAAAAGGTCAAAAGTGATGGTCTCTCAAAAGTTAAGGTCTTACCGAAATTTTAAAAAATTGTTAAGGGGGGTCCCCCCTAATAACGAATGAACCCTTAAAAAAATTTTTTAACCAAAGGTAGTCGAGTGGGGTATCAAATGAAAGGTCTTGATTAGAACTTTTAGAATCAGAAGTAAAAAAACCATTTTATGAATTAGGGGGTTCATGGGAAGGAAAAATGTACGCAAAAGTTGTGTCCCCCCCTCGCGATTGGACACCTTTGAGCCGAAAAATCTGAAAATTGTCACAAATGTGGACCTTGGACCTTTATGAGTACAAGGGCAACAAATACCTCAGAAATCGAAATTCACTCAACTTTGTTAATAATAGTATGATTTATAGATTTCTGTTTTCGCCCATAAAATCAAAACGGTACCTTTAAACTTTTTGAAATTTTGCAATAATAAAGACTGATATAAGATATGTACGATCACAAAATTTAATAGAGATCGAATCATAATCAAGTGAGCATAGCGATTTTAATTGTATGGAATTGCAACAACAATAACACGTGCATATGGTTGATACATATTTCAAATCGACCTAGGCACTTTTATTTTCTTTGAATTTTCATGAAAATTTAAGGAATAGTGTTGAACTTGAATATGTTCGATTAGCCGAACATTCAAAACAATCATTTAAGCTAGATCAAAATGGCGGCTACACTGTGCTTATGAAAGAAACTGTGCATTTTTAGCATAAATTTGAACGAGAAATTATTAATTAATTATCGTCGAAATATTAATATTGCTGTCGCGAACACCACCGTCACCAAATGCACCCGAAGAAA
>OZ017739.1:256891512-257011512 GCA_963969285.1 Odontomyia ornata
TAAATTAATTCTAAATGTGGCATAAATACAATTCAACAATAGTTAAAGGGAACATTTCACGATGATTTTCTCTTCCGCATTCATTCTTTGCTCACCAATGAGCTTGATATAGAATCCTTCTTACATCCTTAGCAGTTACATATGGGATTATAAAATTCCCCGAAGCAACAATAAGGATTGAGTGATTGCAAATTATAGAGTTGAGTTATATGTACATCACAACATATGCCCAGAAATCTAAAATTAGTGATTTCCATACTAAAAACCGGCGAGAATCGCAACCTCAAAAGATATATGCTATAATTGATCATAACTGTACAGATGATGATCAAAATCCATAGCCGAGTTTTCATTGAACTATATGGTATGATTTTCTTGAAACTTTCATGAAAATTAGGTGCCATAGTTAACTAAACGAAGGCGATGAGTATCGAATAACGTGAACGAATGATGCGGTTAAGAAGGATATTTTTAAGTAAATCTCTTGAGATTGATTGCGGAGTGAACTTAATGTTTACATATATAAATCCAAATGTCTATACATATATATATATATATATATATATATATATATATATATATATATATATATATATATATATATATGTATGTATATATATATATATATATATATATATATATATACATACATATATATATATATATATATATATATATATATATATAGATATATATATAGAGTATATAAATGTGTGGATGTGTGGATGGTTGTATGTGTGAGTCTTCATAAGATATAACAAAATTTGTGCCTGGGCTTCGATTTCCGCCAAATTTTCAGCAATATTTCTGTTCCGTCGAAAGTACAGCTCCAGTTTGTACCAAAACTAGTACAAAGATTTATTCAATTGTGTGATAAAGCTCACATTAAAAAATCCAAAGTCGAACAGTTTGAAACGTAATGGCGGCCGCTCAAAGGTCGAAAAAAGTTGAACGATAAACAAGCACTCCAGGGTCAAGTCAGAATATAAAAATGGCGGCTAGGCAAAGTTCAAAATTCGAAAATTTCTCAAAGCACAATTCATATTGGATTATTATGAAATCTAAAATCAAGGTAGACGTTGATGAGATCATGGATGAAATATACCAGAGTTAAATTCGATTCCTATGAACGCTGCAGATTTTAGCCGTAGTGGTTTTTGCATTGCGGTAAAAATATACGAGAACATGATACAATGTATTCAAGAACCTGAGTTTTGAATGGTTTGAAATGAAAAAAATTGCCACTAAAAAGGGTGAAATAAAAAACTTCTAGAAAAAAAAGAAAACCGACTTCCGAATGCCCTAAAAGGATGAAATAAATTTTATGAAAGCGGTGCCGAATGAATTTCCCCATTTTAACATAAATACTTCCAACATCTTTACCATCACAAAAAAATCGGGGAAAAATGATATGGGATCGCTTCCGTAAAATTTATTTCATCCTTTTTAGGGCATTCCGAAGCCGGTTTTCTTTTTTTCTTAAAGTTTTTTTTAATAGACTTTGTAAAATGATTTTAGCCGTAGTGGTTTTTGCATTGCGGTAAAAATATACGAGAACATGATACAATGTATTCAAGAACCTGAGTTTTGAATGGTTTGAAATGAAAAAAATTGCCACTAAAAAGGGTGAAATAAAAAACTTTTAGAAAAAAAAGAAAACCGACTTCGGAATGCCCTAAAAGGATGAAATAAATTTTATGAAAGCGGTGCCGAATGAATTTCCCCATTTTAACATAAATACTTCCAACATATTTACCATCACAAAAAAATCGGGGAAAAAATGATATGGGATCGCTTCCGTAAAATTTATTTCATCCTTTTTAGGGCATTCCGAAGCCGGTTTTCTTTTTTTTCTTAAAGTTTTTTTAATAGACTTTGTAAAATGTACATCACTCCTAAAACCCCGATCATTAAATTTTCTACGAAACTATTGATCAGATCTATGAAATGGGAAAAAAGTTAGGTAGACAGACTTATGCTCTTGTCAGAGACGTTTTGTACTCAACTTACGATATGCAGCCACCAACAACAAATACAGTCAAGAAATACGTCAAAGGGATGTACGCGTTTAAAAGAAAATTCATTATGGCTTTATTTTCACCGATCGCGATTTTTTTGCCTTGTAACAAAATTCATTCACATCATGAATGCCCAAAAATATTTATGTTACTAATTTTATCTGGAAATTTTAAAAATATCGTATGAAAACCGAAGTGTCTGATTCGATGTAAGAAATCCAATAGAATGCTGAAATCGTGTATTGTTGTTGAAATTTCAAATGGCTGAAACTTCCGTAAATATGATGAAGCTCTAAGATGTCTTCTGGAAAATCTCGATAAAGGTAATTTGTCGTGGATTTCTTAATGGAGACTTCGTCATCGATTTCTGGAATAGAAAGATCTTTCGATCTATTGATCGAAACTTCCGTCGTCAAAAGATGGTCAGACTCGGCGTCAAGAATTCTACACCTGAAGTTGCTCCAACTAAGGGAGAGATTTACCAGTTTGGCAGGCACGATGAAGAAGTTAATAATAGACGAGCTTTGGCGGAAGGTAGGCTCTTTCGGGGCAATCAATATGAGATCCATGTTTGATTGAACCCAGTTAAAGATAGCTCTTCCATAGCCATTAGATGCAAGATTTCCCCATGAGAGGTGCTCCGAATTGAAATCACCTCCCATGGAATAGAAATCGAATTTTTAACACAGAGTAAGATCTGCTACCAAGTGTCAATGAGCTCCCTCATCGGATATCCATGTCGAACATAGATCTCCACATATACAAAGGTGTACCCTCACATTATAGAGCTTAACATATCTGCTTTAATACTTTTCAGACTTGGAGGGCAGTGTCTTGAACTTTCAGGTGATCTTTATGTGCCATAGCAACACCAAGAATTCCCTCTGGATCATCACGTCTGAAGATCTTGTATTTTTCCAGATGCACTCCGTGTCTTTCTTTGAATCTTTTTTCCGGTACAAACAAGAAGTCTGGTCCATGGGCATTCAAATATTCTTGAAAAGAATTCCTTTTATAGCATGGAGCTAGTGAACATATATTGAGGGTGGAAAGTTTAATGGAACTCATCACGACAGCATAGTTTGAAGACAAATTCTAAATACGCAGCTTGGTTCTCACTAGGATTGATTGAACCCAGTTAAAGATAGCTCTTCCATAGCCAGTAGATGCAAGATTTCCCCACGAGAGGTGCTCCGAATTGAAATCACCTCCCATGGAATAGAAATCGAATTTTTAACACAGAGTAAGATCTGCTTCCAAGTGTCAATGAGCTCCCTCATCGGATATCCATGTCGAACATAGATCTCCACATATGCAAAGGTGTACCCATACAGTATAGAGCTTAACATATCTGCTTTAATACTTTTCGGAGTTGGAGGACAGTGTCTTTGAACTTTCAGGTGATCTTTATGAGCCATAGCAACACCAAGAATTCCCTCTGGATCATCACGTCTGAAGATCTTGTATTTTTCCAGATGCACTCCGTGTCTTTCTTTGAATCTTTTTTCCGCTGGTCCATGGGCATTCAAATATTCTTGAAAAGAATTCCTATTATAGCATGGAGCTAGTGAACATATATTGAGGGTGGAAAGTTTAATGGAACTCATCACGACAGCATACTTTGAAGACAAATTTTAAATACGCAGCTTGGTTCTCACTAGGATTAGTGAGTTTCTTAGAGTGAGGGATGGATGAGATCACTTTCGAATGAGTGTGAATGAGTGTCACTGCTCAAAATCGTATTTTGGTCATGCATTGGCTAATGTTTGGGTTGCCGTACAGGCTGAGGTGCAGGCTGTTTCTTTGCACCTTGCAAAAAGCTAGAGTACGAGACCCCTTCTGGTACAGTATTTTTTATAGAGGCGATGATGAAATTCCTTCTTTCCTCTTTTTTCTTCTGGAGACCTCCTCTCCTCGACTTAATTTGCTTTAGGACAACTTCTGAAATTCGCAGGGTGTCTCATAGCATTGACACAGAATATCTCTTCTTTTTTCCAGGTTGGACATTCAATCGACTTGTGCTGCTTATCGCATTTTACGCATCTAACCAAGTCCGCGGTTAGAAGCGACGTGGCCAAATCTTTGGCAATTGAAGCACTGGAAAGCGCTACTATTTTGTAGGCACTCCCATTTTATTCTCTGATACAGTAAAAACTTTATATGTCCATCGCTTTCTTCACTTCAAATTCTGATTTGAAATGGACTAAGAAATAAGCAAGGGTCCTTTTCCCCCCTTCTAGAGGTTATCGTCGAGAACCTTTTTGCTGAAGGAATATCTTCTCCGAAATGCTTCTTCAGCTGGACCACGACATCGTTCTCGTCGTACAAACTGTGCATGTCTTTGAGAAGGAGAATCAATTTTTTCAATCGTGGAAGAGTGTAAGTGTAACAAGTCACTTTCGTGCACTTCAAAAAATTAAATAGGCTGGTATGATCTTCAGCCGTTTTAGCGTGGAGCGAAGTTTGAGGAGTTGTTCACCATTTCGTTGAACTCAGGCTCATTTGCAGTATTTCGTGTGCATGCCCTTTTAACGCTATCCCTGAAAGTCTTCAGGTCAAACCTATAGCACGTTATAGAAGGCACCCTCTCCTTTTTGGTAGCAGCCACGCTTGGTTCCTGGGCCTTAGATTTCCCTTTGCTAACCTCAAGGTTTAGCCTTTCACTCGGCTTTGGTATGACCCCCAAACAACTGGCGGATGCTGTTTTTGCTGAGGAAAATCCCGCTCGCTCACTTCAAGAATGTTAGACACCTTTGAAGTAGGCTCCTGAGTTGGAGACCCTATTGGCCTCTTTTTCGCTTCCTTATCTGACTTAACAACATCGTCACACCCTCTCTTGTCCGTTTTGATATCACTGGAAACCTCGGGTACTTGCAGTTGCATCTTGCAATTAGCAAGCAGGTCCAAAAAGAACTCTTCTTTTATGGCCCCCTCCCCCTAATCTTTTCACAGAAAACTATACGTTTTTCTTGGCTTTCCGCGTGAAGCTTTATTTTGCTGCAGATAGCCCCCCATATTCGCTATTTTCCCCCATACCCACAGATTCCAAGACAGAACTTGGAATACTGTTGCGAGAGAATAAAAGAATCTACGACCCTTATTACCTAGTGACTTAAAAAAACCAAAATGCAAATAATTGTGTTGTAAAGAATAAAAGAATAAAAATTAACAATGATTAATGCTAACAATTTTTTTTTTTATATTCTTATTTCAATTTAACGCCTTCTGCCTACTCCTATATTTCTACAAGTTCTCCTCCTTGCTCTGCGCCCCTTATCCATGCACTTGTTACCTTTCCTTTTACACAAATTTTAAAATTCCGTAATTCCGGAAAAAATCCGTGATTCCGAAAAATGCCGTCAAATTTCTTCAAAATTCCAATTTCCAAAGAAACTCCTAAGCTGCTCGATACGTACTGTCTCGATAACTGCTTCACTCGAACTCTTTCTTTTCCTGCAAGTGTATGCAGTGAATGCTAGCGGGCTTGCTGAACGTTTGGATGTCGAAACTGCTGACATTTTCTTACACATGCATATGTTAACAAATGTTTGCGATAGGAAATTTACATAATTAGCAAGTACATCATTTCATAAAATGTGCTGACTTTTCCATGCAACACAAACAAATACATAATCTTATATTTTGCATAAAATGAGCCTCTTTTTATGTTAAGGCGCATTCCAGAAACAAGTAAATATATTGTACTTCATACTTAATACGTGGTGTACCTTAGTCCAATTTTAATCGATCAAGATACGGCAATTGCATTTTTCTGAATCATGAGAACAAAAACCCGTGACGTTGGCTGGATGTTTTTGTTTGCTGTATTTATATATTGACAGATCTCTTTTTCAATGCCCTTGCTATCAAGGTGCACACTTAGGTATAAGAAGGTATCACTATTTTGCAAAGTGTAGTCTCCGAAGCTCAAATCTGACTGACGAATCTTATGTCATCAGGGAAATGAATTTCGTTTAAGCTGAGAGGCCGATTTTTTCGCCCCTTCCTTGGCATTTGGAATCAATCGAGATATTATTTGAGCATCAGTATAAACTTGTTTTTTGTGGTTGGAAGGTGAAGGCTATTTACGCCCTGAGTGTGGGACTGCCAAGCATGCAATGCTTCTGCTTCGCTAAACACCTCTCCTGTTACCTGTGGTGCGACAGCCCACGCCGAGTCTGGGGTTCTAATAGTGCAGTTTTCCCATCGTTGCGATTCTGTGACCTAATTTGCCAGTTTGCTATGCCTAGTATTGCACGAATATCAGCATCTGTCGAGTCCTCTACACGTTTTCCACATGCTTTACCCTTTAACGTTTTTCTGTGTAGCCGATGCTCTTCCATTCTTCGTACGTGCCCAACCCATTGTAATTTGCGTAGTTTTATGCATGCGGACACGGGCGGGTCGTCATATAACTCATCGTTGTAACGAAGTGTCTACTCAGTTCCTTTCTTCATCGGCTCGAAGATTTTCCTGAGGACTTTGCGTTTGAGCACGTCCAAAGCCTTTTCAAAATCACTCGTTAGGGTTCAGGCTTCACATCCATACATTAATGCACGTTTGATGACTCATTTGTCAATGCAAAGCTTATTTTTCCTGTGTGCACATCTCTGGATCTTAGTACAGGGACTATGAAGGATGCCAGATCGCATACTTTTTGCTACCCTTTTGGATCCTATGTACTTTAAGTTATCCACATGTTCAAGGTTATAGTCACCTAAAGTCAAGTTTTATCAAATCGGTATTTTGTTCTTGTTTGGACCATGAAATTAGTTTTTGTTTGATTCACCTTCAAACCTATTTGCTTTGCATCTAATTTATGCTTAAAAAGCTTCTTTAGAAAACGCTACCAGTTGTGTGGACTTGAATAGTAACGTGTCCATGGTATCTGCTGATGCCTTTCTGGCAGCATGTTCCAGGACAATATTAAGGAGCATTGGGGCAAGTCCATTTGTTAGCCTGATTCCTCTTGAAGCTTTCTTTTAAATCCCCGTTCACTTTGACCTGAGACTCTGGTTCGCCATTATAACCTGAAACATGTAGTATTATTTCAAAGATTGCATTTCTATCGATACTCCCGTGTACTTGTTTAAGTTCTATGAAGAGCTGGTGTATATCGTTATTATATTGCTAGCTTTTTTTAGCACCTGCTTTACGGAGAATGCCTGGTCTGTCATAGCCCATCCTCTTCGAACGCCTCCTGGATACTCTCCTATTATATTTACTGAATGCAGCTGAAGCTTTTGTTCAATTATTTTTAATGAGGCTCATCTGCTCTGCTCATCTGACCATACTTTACATTTGAGCTTGTTTAGAAGGTTGTGTAAATAAGCTCCTCTTTTCTATAGCAACTCTGCGGGTACTGCATCAACTCTAGGAGCTTTATTCTTTTAAAGGTCGCGTTCGGCTGCTTGTACTTCGTCTATTGTCGGTCGTGGAGATGTGGATATCTTGTTCAGCTTTTGGGATATTATATCTTCGTTTGTTGCTCTGGGCTTACTGTTAGGAGTTGCTGAAAGATTGCAGTCACCTATTTTTGATATCCCTGCAGTCCCTTGTCTCTTTGGCATCTTTTCGGAGTCATGTTTGTTGTCTGTTGTGTTTGCGTATATGTAAGATTAAGACATATGCCGATCTGGCTTCATTCAACCTCATTTTTTCATTGATGCCCTCAATCTTGCGATTGATCGTCATCTTTTTTTTCTTCCGCACAGTTGCTTGACTTGTCATCGGAGCTCAATATAGATCTCCTTTTTGGCCTAAGTTGGTCGTCGGAAGTAGTCTTTATTCCTTTTTTCAACCACGTCCATACTTTCTTCGTTGAAACAGTCATTCCGCTGTATTTTTAGGCAATGTCCTAGGACCTTTTTTCGCAAACTCAGTTTGCGAACCCTTCACTACTTTTCACATTGTTGCGATGTGATCACTATTTTCATCCACCTGCAGTCCTGTTGTATGATACTTGAGTGACGTCATGTATGCATAGGGACACCACTGAGCTACCATTTAATTTATGGTTTTAATTACTTGGCATGTTTGAAATTCCTGGTAATGCGCAACGGATTTTCGTCCTGCATAGTGGTCCATATCACAATTTGCTCCACGGTATGAGCGAGTGTGGAGAACACTAGCGGTAGCTCTTTTTTCGATGAGAACGTGGTCGATTTGATTAAAGGTGCGGCCGTCAGAAGATTCCCAGGTTCTTTTGGGGATATCTCGATGCGGGAAATGGGTGACGCGTCAATCCGTTTTCATTGGTATAGTTGCGTGAAGAGTGTTCCGCTCCATGCGTCTTCTCTCGATCAATTTTGGCATTGAAATAGCTGTGAACCATTTTGATATCGTTTGATGGAAACGCGTCGACAGTATGTACAAGGGTGTTGTATAACTCGTCCTTAATCACTTCTTCCTTGTCTTCTGATAGGGCGCGGCTGTTGATTAGGCATACATTGAGGGTTCCCATCTTAATGCAAATTGCGCAGATCCGTTCCTTGGTCGATTTGAAGTGGGTGGGAGCCTAAACGAATTATCTACGATGGAAGCTACGTCAAACTCGTGGTCATCTTGTGATCTGCCGCTCGCAAATATGGTGTACTTTCGTCCTCAATTTCATTACCGTGCTATCTGGTTGTTAAGTTTATACTTTGACAGCTCATTTATTAGTTGCCATAGTGCATCTGGTATATACTCGTATATGAGTATGTTCCATGTATCGATGCGAAAGTGGTTGCAGTTTATACGACCCAATCCGAGGCTGATTTCCTGGTTTCATGACAATATAAGTACATATGCTGAGGGGAACGTTGTTCAACTCAGTCGGTTTTCGTCCGCGAGTGGTATTTTATTTCGCGTTTACCCGCCGAGGGTGTTCCTCTGTCCGCCACCTGGGGGCACGAAAATATAGTGTAAATAAATTACCATTTAATGTTCATTTCCTGCGTTCAATATTTTTCTTCACAAAGTTTCTCATCTATAAATATTTCTGTAAGTATGTATTTCAATAACCATCCGTAATGCTCAAATGAACTTTGCGAAGAATGTCTGCTAAAATAAACAATATCACAGTGCCTTACATACCTGTAGCTTTCAACTAGTGAATATAGAATTCTTTTCAGTCAGCAATCCATCTCTGTACGCACTTGCTTGCATACTACAATATTTATCAACAAGCAAATCATTTCCCAGAGGACATGGTAAGGAGAAATATTTTCCTTCCTGGGTCGTCTTAATTTCTCGGCTCAATTGAATCTTATTGTAGCCGATAATCTGGAGATCCTAGAGAGGTTTGGGAACGTTAAACATTCTTTCACTCAAGAAAATAAATTAAGTCTGCCATGTAAGCTAAATGTTAACAAATAATCAAACCATTCCATTAATTCTCAGAAGATTTTTCCACTTAATCCTCGTTTAGTTCACCACCCAAATCAGCTGATATTACTTCTCCTGTACCCAACTTGCCACTCTGTTTATCCTTGTCGATTTGCTCCGAATGAACTGCGGACTCGAAGTTCACATCCCGAGGAGAATATCTTTACTCCCAAGGGTGGAATATACAGTGAAGCCTTTGCGCCACTCAATTCTCGGCAGCTCAAGCACAGCTTAGGTGAAAGCCTGTAAGAAATGGTATGTCGCAAACACCGGAATCCATAGCTAAGCAAAACAACAATTGCATGGTAAGCTGCGAGGTACGGTTCAAAGCCTTGGAATCCGGGAATAGCCGCAACAACTTAGATCCTATTATTCACGTTTTCACCTTCCGAATCATTTGGCCTTGTTCTTATTAAGGGCGAAACGAGAAAGTCTTCTGTATCTAATGGAAACTCTTCTCATAGTACGCTTACTTGTTTCCGGGAACCGTGTGTTTAGTTGTACGTGAAAGTGAATGGGTATTTAATTTATTTCTCTCAACTCAACGTCGTGTTTCGCCATACTGAATCCTAACAACAACCAAAATTCATGGAAAAGCGTTTTCTTGGGAATTGTTTGAATTAAATGCAAGATATAAACGTGTTTCTTACCTTCAACCAATTAAGACAGCGAGGACTATTCAAATCTTTAATCTACAAGTGTTATTTATCTGCTGCCCAAATTCTCTCTCTCTCTTTTGTTTTCCCGGGAATAACAAGTTATGGATAAACACGTGAACATAAATATGTATGGATGTACAGTCTTCCACAAAAGTCAAGGTACAGAGAATCGGTAACTTAAAATTGTATTACTGAATCAATATTTCTATTTGAAAACCAAAAGTTATGAAATGGTAATAATACGAGTTCTGTTGAATTTAAGTTTTCATAAATTTAAAGGGATTCGGCAATAATGATCATTGAAGACAATAATTTTTTGTTGGCAATGTCTCTTTTCTACTCCACAAAAGTCTTGGTACAGTTGCAGAAAATGCCCTGTTATTTGTAAAAAGGGGAATCCTCCAAGTTCATATTATCAGAGTGAGTTAACAACCGTAGGCCGCTGTCTTTAATATCGCGTCCGTATTCGTGGTGTATCTTTTATTTAATAAAATTTTTAAAAAATGAGTCGAAAGGAGTTGAGTATTAAGGAGCGTGAAATAATTATTATTCTGCATTCAAATCAGAGTAAATCATATTCTGAAATAGCTGAACTAGTGTTGCAAAGTCGGTCAACCATTCAAAAAGTGATAAACCGATTTAAGAAGGAAAATAGGGTGGAAAATGTGCCCCGAACAGGTCGTCCATCTAAACTAAGTGCAAAGGACAAGAGAAAAATTTCGCGAATGGTAAAACAAAATCCATTTCTAAGCTGTAGAAAAATCTGCGATGTTCTTGGAATTAATGATAAGAAGGAGGTTAGCGCAGAAACTGTGCGTAGAGCTGTCGTAGAAGCTGGATTTTCATCTCGTACGCCTAGAAGAAAACCTCTTGTAAGTTCCATAAACAAACAAAAAAGAATAACATTTGCAAAAGCATATATTGACAAACCAATAACGTTTTGGGATAATGTTTTATTTTCGGATGAGTCTAAATTTTGTATATTTGGTGTAAATGGGCATAAGAGGGTCTGGCGAAAAGTAGGAGAAGCATTTAATCCCAAGAACACTATTAGAACAGTAAAACATGGAGGCGGTGGTGTTATGGTTTGGGGTTGCATGGCTGCTGCTGGAGTTGGAAATCTGACATTCATCGAAAATACTATGGATCAGAACTCTTATTTAGAGATTCTACGAAACAACATGAAACAAAGTGCAGCCAAATTAGGTATGCGAGAAGATTTCTTGTTTCAACAGGACAATGACCCTAAGCACACTGCGCATAAAGTTCGAATGTGGCTATTGTACAATACTCGCATGCTTGCTACACCGCCGCAAAGCCCTGATTTGAACCCTATAGAGCATCTTTGGAATGAGCTTGAGACAAAAATCCGAAAAAGAGTGATATCAAGCAAGGCGCAGCTTAAGGATGTTATATTGGAGGAATGGGCCAGAATCAGCAGCGAATTTACTAAAAAATTGGCATATTCTATGCCTAAAAGACTGAAGTCAGTAATTCAGATGAAAAGATATCCGACAAAATATTAAGAAAAGTATAATTCAAATAACTATGCAAGACTTTAATTACAATTTGTATCATTTTTCTTTAGGTGTACCATGACTTTTGTGGACTTCATTCATTGACTTTCCAACACATCATATGTAATAATATATTAATACGACAGAATTTTCGTTTTGTTTTACATGAATTTAAAGTGTAATGATTATAGTTGAAGTAATACCAAAAAATTTTTATCACTATAGGTTTTTTAAATAAAAATATCAAACAATTTTTATGATATTTATCACTGTACCTTGACTTTTGTGGAAGACTGTATGTTTGGTGAGAGCAAGCAGCAAATACAGTAGGTAACCTAACAGTGAAGTCTGATAGCGTGATTACATATATTCGATACGAGGCAAGCCGGAAGTAGGATGTGCAAATAACTTTGCGGAACAAATGACAAAAATAACCACATACTACTACTACCACTACTACACCTAGGATACACTCATAGGATTTTGGAATAATTTATTTTGGCCGGAAAGAGATTGTGGAATGCTTCTTGATTATTGATAGGCCTCAAGCCTGAAGGAACAAAAACGATTTATCAATTGAATGGGCTAAAATAAATGTACGTTGAACGCATTTTGCTTTGTGTGTGGCTCTGGCTGGACAAACAATTAAACGTATTGCCAATTGTATCTTTCGGTAACTTTTTTTTTCATCGAAGACAGTTGAGTAGGGTAGGTATGAAAGGAAAGGTCTTGATGAGATCTTCTAACATCTAACACGAAAAATCATGTCCCCCCTCACGATTGGACACCTTTGGACCGAAAAATGTGAACAAAATCACGCAGGTACTTCTCTATGTGTACAACAACGACAAATAACTTGTACGCCGAGAATTGCTCAACTTTGTTAATAATAGTAGGGCTTATGAATTTTACATTTGTGCCAATAAAATCGGATTGGTGCCCTTAAATTCAACTTCGTATTATGATAGCTCAATAAAAGATTGTTCTACCCTATAATTTTTAGCAGAATCTAGTTGTATTCAGGGTTGTTACAGCCATTTGAATTTTCATCCACCGCAACAACAACAATGTGCGGTTTTCCTACTCTGTGGATTTTGAATTAAACCAGATGCTACTCGTACATTATTGATCGGCTCTTCTTATAAACTTCAGAAAAGATGAATAACTGAAATATTGAATAATAGTATTTGCAATATTGCAACAAAAATGGCGGCTAGCTAAATTAAAGTAAAATATGATTTCCTTTAATCCTATGATTTACGAGTAACATACGAGTAAATAACACAGAAGTGTTTCTTAAGATTGTACATTAGTTCCGTAACGTAAATCCATTTGATAGGTTCAGTACAGAACCCTTCTGACAGGAACGCGCATCTATTTACTTGACTTGTTTTTAGGGTTTTGTAAAATTATTATTTATTTTAAAATCGCGACCTGCCTGTCCATCCGTCCGTGTGTCACAACAGCAGTTTTTCTCGCAAACATCAAATTTTGTATGTAGGTGCTCTCTTTAAAGTTCAACTACAAAAAAATGTTATAGAGTATTTTGGGGTTCTCCCCACATAGGGGAGTAGCCTCAAAAAAAATCCATGAAAGGTAGCCGAATGCGTATCAAATGAAAGGTCTTGATGAGAGCCTTTTGAAACAGGCCTTACACTGCCACTTCTTGCTTCGAGGGGCGCACAGAGAGGGGAAATACACGAAAAATTTGTATCCCCCTGCTCGCGATTGGACACGTGTGATCTGAAAAATCTGAAACAAATATGGGGGTAGGTGTTTATGAGCACAACAACAACAAATACCTTAGAAGTCAAAGTTCGCTCAACTTTGTCAATAATAGTATGATCATCGAATTTAACATTTTCCCCAATAGAATCGTATAGGTACCCTGAAACTGAACGAAATATTATATTTAAATAGTCCTATAAAAGTTCCTTAAACATTGTAAGTTTGACGAAAATCGAATGATATACACGGAAGTTTTAAATTTCTCCAATTACAACAAAAATTTTATGGACTTTCCATCGAATCAGACACTACGTAAATTCGATATCGAGAAGCTTCAAACGGTGTTAGTAGCATAAACTTAGAGCAAAACCTCGAAAGTCAGGTGGCCTCCATTCTGGAAAACAAATCGACAAAATCGAGCGACAAGCTGTCGATGGAAGTGAAAGGTTATGGTTATGTAGCCCAGCGGAAAAGAAATGATTGGTTCGACAAAATGGGTTAAATACGAAAAATCAGGTATACAAGAAGCAAATAAGATATAAGAAAAGAAAATATTATGATTAACAATTGAAAACTGCAGATCATAGTCTAGTGAGCAATCATGCATGACAAGCCCAGTCTAGAGCATGTCATGTTGCGACGAAATCGGCAATATCCGAGCAGATTAAAATAAAGTTAAGGAAAGATGGACTTTCTACCTTAAACACTTATGTAGAAGCCGTTCAGAACAACCCTCACCTTCCAGTTACGTTTCAGATCTTGACTGACCCCCTGCAGCGTTGTAGGACACAAAATTGTTTCGCACTTCTGAGCATTGATTTTCATTCGCCAATTGTCGGTGTAGAGCTGCACATCATTAAACATTTTTTGAAGATTGCTCTGAACTATTGTAGCTTTTCGGTCTGCCGTATAGATGATCAGATCATCAGCAAATGCTACTAATGATCGCTTTGGCGAGACATTCAAATCAAATCCGTTCAATAGCTTGCGAATGAATATTGAGAAAAGCAGAGGCGCAGTAACGGTTCCCTGCTGTAGACCATTCAAGACCTTGAATTTACGCATTGTTTGTCGAATTTCCATCAGCTACAACAAATTATTTCCCATATAACATATTGCACATCACGACGTCAAGGTATCTGGTGAACCTGTCTGGAAAGAGTTTAGAAATTAGTCCATCTAACCACACCGTATCGAAGCCTTCCTCTATATCAATGAGACACGCTCCAACACATTCTCTGTTGTTAAGTTTCCATCAGATGTCTGAGGTTATGGTGTATGTTTGTATAATTATTATGCAGCCTGTTCTCAAGTTCAAGAAGGAATTGAGTTCCTCCTTGAACTTGAGAACATTTCGACCAGTTGCATAGGCCGAGATAACGAAGAGGTTATCCCCACCTGACAGTGAAATTTCGATAATGGACACTTCAAGCAATTCAAAGTCTTTGAATTCGATTTTTTCAACATTTTGGAAACAATAGGGTCTTCTCACCAAAATCCCGGTGCCACCTCCCCCATTGCCGTTTACCCTATCGTTTCTTACGAATGCAAAATCCTTGAATCCCATGGAGTGCCATGAATTGAGGTGGGTTTCAGTGAGAAGTATGATGTCAGGCTGTTGCGTAACAATAAATTGAAGGAGATAGTCACGTCCATGTAGAGTAACAATGGAGTTGACATCGATCGAGATGAGTCGGAGCCTATCCATGGGAATGTGACTGGATGACAAATTATTTTGAGGTATTTGAAACCCCCTAAACGATGAAAAACAAGATTACTGTTCGTATCTTGTTTATCGATTCTCGTCGATAACGAATTTAGTTGCTGATAAATTTTGAGAAGCAAGTCAATATTGCCACTTACACTATTTACATTATTTACCGCATTTTCTGCTGATCCTCTAGCGGCGAGTGCAAATGATACTCAGGGCTTGATGAAGTTGGAAGCTATGACACTGCGGTGTACTTGTGTTTGCTTTGAAGCAAATTTTACTTTTGCATCTTGATATCGGGGGGCATCCAAGATACGCTGCTGGATGACCAAAAGCACCGCAGTTAAGGTTGCATAATTTTCCTTGAGGCTCCGTCTGAGCCAATTTGCACTTACCGGGAGCATGAACGCCTTTGCATTTTATGCACCATGGCGCATTTAGCAGCCGAATGACCAAATCGTTGACACCGGTAGCACTGGTTGGCTTCTCGTTTCTGGAGGCATTCCCACCTCACCATTCTGAAATTCAAGTACCTGATTTGGTGAAGGGCACTTCGACTGCTCTTAGTTTTGATTTGTACCAGGTCAAGTGGTAAATTCTTCCTTTCTACGTTCGGCTTTAACGGAAATAAATTCAATTTCTGGTACAGCTTCTTTGAGCACCTGAAGACGATCGACCGTATCCCCTCCGCAGTCCAAACCCTTCAACAAAAAGGTGCGTATTTTTTCACTTTTTTGGGTAGAAGTGAAATGTGGAACCGTCCCACAACTCAGCGCATTTTTGGCTGACTTGAAATCAACCAATGATTTCATTCTAATTGTTAATTTTTCTGCACCAACTCTTTTGATTTCGAAATTGGTGAATTTATTTCGGCTGCCGATAGCCAAACCATATCTTCCGCTTTGTCCGAGGGCGTTGACTTGCGGAACTTTCCCTTCCTTTTTTTGGGAGCTTTTTCAGAGAACCAGCAGAACTGCGGGCTGGTTTCTTCTCTTTATTTTTATCTTTTAAATACTTAATAAAATTTAAATCATTATCTTGATTGGAATTACCTTCGATGTTTTCTTCAACTTCTATTTCTTCGGTTAATCCCTCCAGCGCTGCAAAATAGTTTTGACTCTAGTTGGTGCTACTAGCACTTAGAATTTCTTCGGGATGTGCTTGCTTTGCACTTTTCTTCGTCTTTGTTATCTGTTTCACTGGATTTTGCGGCAACGTCTTTTAGGGCTTCATGGCTTTCTTGAATACATCTTTGAGGGACTGTATCTCTAACCTTAGTTTAACATTCATTGATTTTCCGCTATTATTTGTAGCTTGTATCCGCCATCTGCGGAGTTTTCTTCGTTATGGCTTCTCTTGGTGCTTATCGCCAGTTTCGTATCGTCGTTTCCCCAGGTTGCCCCAACGGTGGGAAGCCGTCGGGCTTTTCTTTGCTAATAATCGAAGTGAAATAATATTCGATGGAAATTTCCTGAGTCGATTGCTTCGACAATATAAGTTTTTCCCGATAAAAATTAACTTCGGACTAATTGTTAAAAAAAAAGGAGTTTAATATGTTATAAACGTTTATAACAATATTTGTTGTTCAAGTTTAAAGTACTGTAATCAGTATACAATAAAATATAAAGAGTATTTTCAGCAACAAAAACTCATTTGATTTAATTATAAATCAAATAGATACTTAAAACTAATTGGTCGTTGCAATTTTACTATGCTGATGCATCATGTATTCCGTTATTGCCCAGAACGATTCACATTCCACCAATTTCATTTAATTTGTATGCTTCAGAAACATCTAGCTAAAAATTAATATATTTATTACGTGAGTGTATTTCCTATTATGAATTCTTTCTCGAAATCTACTACGTATATTTAGTGATTTTCAAGTGGTCAACATCAGACTCAGATGTTTGGGTACTGTCTCTCTACGTTTAAAAATATATCTTTACTTTTTCTATAGAAATCGAAAACTGCAATTTTATAGATGCTGGAATAAAAAAGTAAAATTTATATTTTCCTACCTTACTCCAATTAATTTTTAAACTGTTTCAGCTAAAATATACACAATATCAAAATAAAACTTTTTTAATTATTTATTTAGGCGCACCCCATACAAAATATGTAATACACTAATCAAGTAGGGATTATGCAAAACAAAATAGAATATTATTTTCTAATAATGTGAAAATAACGAAATATAAAAAGATATAAGATTTTCTTAATACTTAAGTGATAGTAATGGTACAATTATCAAGCTTTTGTGTCCATAATATACTAAATCGAATTCATTCGTATTTTAAAGGGTAGTCCAACCATAATACACTATGTTAATTGTGAGTCACACCTTAACGTCAAGTTTTTCGCCTAACTTATTCTAATTTGACATTTCCTTGTTTCAGTGTTTGACAAATTCAACCATGGAGAGGTACACAATTGAGCAGCGCGTTAAGGTTGTTGAAACCTTTTACGAAAATGGGCGTTCAAATCAAAATGCATTTCGTGCACTTTTTGATTTTTTGGTCAGCATAATCGACCAAATGTGTCCACAATCGAGAGAATGGTGCGCAAATTTGAGCAAACCGGGTCTGTAGGAAATGTGAAATCAACTGTGCATGCTCGCCCAGTTCGTTCTGCGGAAAACATTGCTGTTCATCGCGATACTGTGGCAGAAGAGCCGTCAACCTCGACTCGTCGTCGTGCCCAACAATTGAACATTTCACGAACATCACTGATGCGAATTTGGAATAAAGATTTGAATTTATACGCTTACAAGATTCAATTGACTCAAGAGCTGAAGCCTACTGACTATTTCAGGCGTCGGCAACACGCCGAATGGTTGGTTGAACAGACAGAAGGGAATGGTGACTTGACAAAGAAAATCATCTTCAGCGACGAGGCACACTTTCACCTCAGTGGATTCGTTAACAAGCAGAATTGCCGCATTTTGGCAAATGAGAATCCACGAGTGATTGTTGAAAAGCCGATGCATCCACAAAGAGTGACTGTTTGGTGCGGTTTATGGTCTGGCGGCGTCATCGGGCCGTACTTCTTCGAAAATGAGGACGGTCAAGCAGTTACCGTGAATGGTGTTCGCTATTGCGAGATGATAACGGACTTTTTGTAGCCAAAAATTGAGGTTATGGACCTGAACGATATGTGGCTCCAACACGATGGTACCACACAGCCAACGAAACAATTGCGCGAGAAATTCAATGGCCATGTTGTCTCACGTTGTGGGGATATTTAAAAGAAAAAGTGTACGTCAATAAGCCAAGAACAATTCAAGAACTAAAGTATGAGATAATTCAGCACATTGACGAAATTGAACCTCAATTATGTCTCAGAGTCATTGAAAATATGGACCATCGGATAGAAATATGCCACCGTAGCTGTGGCTAGCATTTGGGCTAAATTTTGTTCCATACATAATTGTCCTAGATCCTTCTTTTATAATAAAAAATATTGACGTAATTCGCTGAAAACTTTTTATTCTATTTACAATAAACGCCGTGCGTTTTGGTCGGACCACCCTTTTTAAATTATTTTAGACTTATTTTTTACGTAATCATAAGATGAATTGTAAAAATCAAACATCGTTTTGATATTCTCTGTATAATTGACTCTTTTTTTCCATAAGCTAAAGTGGAAATTTCAAAATAATATTGACTGGTTCGAAGAATTTTAGTTGGTACATGAAAATTAAGGCTATAAATAATACTGCACCAGTCAATTGGTTAGTCAAAATTCGGTAGGCAAAAAGAAGATCTGCTCTATTTCTAGCAGATTTTAAATTAGAAATAAAAAGTCTAGTAAAGTCATGATTCCATTTTATATGCCGCATGTCTTAAATAAAGATGATTCAATGAATCAAATTTTTTAATTAACCCTAATTCATGTGGTCTCCAAATTATTGAGGCATACATCCAATTTGAATAAATGAACGCAATGTATAATACTCTGAGTTCCTTGGCCCACCCCTGATAAAACAACAATTGGGTCAGATAATGTAAACTGTTTTATTTTGACCACTTGCTTACGACCACTAAGATATGATATAAACCAAGTTAAAAGTGATATTTGATGGCTTAAAAATGAAAATTCGATTCAGAGTCATCTAAACATATTTCTTCCTCTTATGCTGTTGATTTGTTAGCATAAACCAACAGTTTGACGCGAGTCAATAAAAAAATTCAATGGCTTTAAATTGCATAAGCCGGGTGCGAATTCAAGCGCACCACTATAAGATTACACAATTATGTAACTTAATCATCAATATAGTTCGATTCTTTGAAACGCTACCTTGATATCCTTAGAGCAATGATGTCAATCCCATCCATTGCTGTCTAAAAATAGTCCTCCAACATGGCACGATAGCGACCTTAATTAACTGTAACAGGGATCATTTTACTTTGCCAATACAATGGAGATATTTTAAGCATACTTGGATTTGTTTTTTTTTTTACCAAACAACGCGTATTTCGCTCATCAACACGGCCAATATTCCAAAAATGAGCATCATGAAGATGAATTTTTGGTAGCATTCAATATCTTCTTCTAGATTTTGCAAGGCACACTAGGAGGAATTTTGGGCTAAAATTTATACAGAAGCTTCAACTCTTAAGTTGATTGGATCTTGTAAGTGTGTAAATCATCACATTTACCCAAAATTCACCACACTGTGGACTGAGAGACTTAATTTTCGAAAACGATACAAAATCGACTGATGTCGCTCAATTTACACTCAAAATCTTACAACTGTGATATTTTAAATACATCGACCGGCAAGTTATCTCACTAGCAAAGAAACAAATACGTAGGCTCAGATTTACCAACTATAACACAAGTGGCCTCTCAAGTGAAACGGTTAATAGGACCATAAGTTAGAGTAAACCCGCCTACAGTTACAGCTTTTGACTCAGAACCTAACATACGAGTCAATGGCGAAGCAAAAAATGTCAAATTAAGACCTGTTTTGAAAAGTTCTCATCAAGGCCTTTCATTTGATACACATTTGATGAAATTTTCGGGGGCTACTCCCCTATCTGGGAAAGACCCCCTTAAATACTTTATATAATTTTTTTTAAGTTGAATTGAGAAAATTTGATGTTTCTAGCTTAAGTAGTTTGCGAGAAAAAGTGCTGTGACACACAGACGGACGGACGGACAGACAGGACGCGATTTCAGTAGGGTTTTTTAAAATAACTTTACAAAACCCTATAAATCAAGTTCGATAAAACCTGACCATAGGCAACTACAACCTTGAAAATATGGATGATTCTGTCGAGCTTGTAGCCAACCTAAATAGAAAAGGCGTTGAAAAGGACGAAATTGGATGCCGCAAATAAAGCCTATTACTCCTTACTTGCCATTCTAAGGTCCAGAGCTATGCAGAGTCAAAATAAGCTCCGTATTTACAAGTCATTAATCAAACCTATCTGTTATATGTGAGGGGAAAATGGCCCCTGACCAGCGAACTCGAAAAGGTGGTGGATATATTTGAACGCAAAGTACTTCGGAAAATCTCCGGCTCAGTGAAACAAGGAACAGAGGGGAGACTGAATCACAACGATGAGTTGTATGAATTATTTAAAGATCGACCTGTATCTACTTGCGTAGAGTTACGTAAATTGCAATATGCGGATCATGTAGAAAGATAGAAGAAAACCGGCTACCCAAAAGAATATTGACGGATAGAGCACAAAGAAGACGTCCAGTGGGAAGACCGAAGACTCGATAGAAAGGCACGATAGAAGCAGACAGTAAATTCTTGCTGGTAGTGATAAACTGTCTAATGCGGTCACAGAACCGTAATGATTGCAGAACATTCATCCTGAAGGCCAAGGCCCGGTATGGGCTTTCGCGCTATAGATGATGCTGATAGAGGGCTACATACTAGATTTTGCGGATCAAAGGTGTCCACTCGGGGAGGGGATCCATATTTTTCATTTGTTTCCTCCATCCATATTTTTCATTTGTTTCCTCTCCTCGTGCATACAGGTTCCAGAAAACGAAAGTTAAGACCTGCTTAGAAGTGGGACTTTCATTTAATACCTTACCTGACTGTCTTTGCTTAAAAAAATTATAAAGGTTTTCCTCTCTGTTAATTCTTGTAACGCGCCAACTATAAGTTACGGAATAGTTTGTGTTGTGTTACTTGGCATCAGAGTTCTTTGCAAAGAGTAATTTCGAGCTTTTGTTTTCCGCATTAAGGCCCTATGGGATTTTCCCCATCATCATTATGTTCAAATGGGCTTTTACTCACGAGGAATTACGATCGGAAAATGGCAACATTGTATAGTTCTTATTAAGAACTTACAATACTTACCATATTTTACTTCTTAAAAATCTTGGCATTTTTCCTTGATTTTCTGAGAAAATCTATTTTCTCTATCTCGATACTAGTATATCTCCATATATACATAGGTACAGACAATAACACAATAGTTGCGCAAATTATATCCAGTTAAATGTTTCAGTTCTTGAACTATTCTAAATTAGGCACGCTACATTAGGCTATTCAAACCGACAACATCATCGCCAATCAAAGTAGCATTCAGAAAGATAGTTTTCATGGTTCAAAAACGGCATAGCTCCAGACCATCTAAACCAATACACCCATGCACGCTAAATCCTGAGGAAAAAAGCGCAAAAGGATCATCGATGGGATTTCAGGGGAGCTAATACAATGGTAACAATGCTCCAAAAAGTAACGTGCCATAGTTGGGATCAAGCTTAAATGTCGCATTAGTGGATTCAACCCGTTATATTTCGCGGCCACAAACAAGGAAACAGCTAATCTGTGAAAACTATTGGACCATCTCATTACTTTGTACGATCTACATGACTTGAAAAATCATGTAAGTAAAACATTAGTAAAAATTATACCAAGTAAGATCAGATTCTAGAATGACAGTATTTTTGGAGAGTATCATGTTGGCTTTTTTGCAAGAAGATCGCTGATGGAACACTTTGCTACAGTCAAGTAATTTGCTGGCAGTTCAGTAATGACATTCATCTAATCTTTGTTGATTTCAAACAATCATACGATATTATGAGCATAACGTACTGTCCCATATAATGCTGCATTTGAGTGACCCGTCAAAATCATTTCGCTTAACGAAAATGACGACGAATATCTAGCTCATTCAATTTAGCTCTGGAATGTGTTGTAAGAAAGTTACCTGGTGATACAAAAAACCTATAGTATGTAAGTCGTGTCAAATAGTAATCTACATCTTGTCTGAATTGTCCAGCACTGCCAAATAAGTTCTGTTGTTACTTGGCTCCAAAGAAAAACGTTTGGGCTGTCAATTATTGTACCCAAATTGATAATCATGACACATTGGAGGGCAATTACTCTAAAAGAGATAAAATATCACTCTAGGGCGAATACAGTATCGAAAACTTTGATCAATTTACTGGTGACAAGTTAACAATGAAGGGTAAAGAAACAGTTGGAATTAGGTGAATAACAAAGCTTGCATGTAAAATTTTGTTCTTAGCTCTTACGATGTTAAAGGCCTACAAAATTTGCAGAAAAATAAAATTCTAAGTATGCATACGAATCTATTTTGTTACAATATTACAAAATCGTTGATATTTATGTAATCATTTTACTTGAAAACTTGAAGAAGCTCAGATCAAAGCTGCAGTGTCTGATTCGATGGAAATCCCATAGAATAGTAACACCATTTGCTGTTGTAATGAATGAAAATTCACATAGCAATAGCTTCCGTGTATATGATTCGATATTTTTGCAACTTACAAGGTATATACAATTTCTATAAGACTACTTAAATTTAAAAGTACCAATATAATTTGATGGGGGAAAATGTGAAATTTTATAAATCATACTATTTTGAAAAAAGTTGAACAAACTCGACTTCTGACGTACGAGTATTTATTGTTGCACTCATAAAGATCCAGTTCTATGATTTTTTCGGTCCACATGTGTTCGATCACGAGGGGGACACCAATTGTTGGTACATTTTTCCTCCCCTTGCACAAAGCTGTGAACACTGTTTAAAGATCTGGTTTGCAAAGCCCATAAACAAATTCCTCCATTCGACATCTGGTACAACTACCATCAGTAATAAATTTTTAAGGGTTCACTGGCGACATGGTGGAACCCCTCTTAAAAGCCTTTGAATTTTTTTGAAGGGTTCACTGGTGACATGGTGGGACACCTCCTAAAAGCCTTTGAATTTTTTTGATGCGCTAACTTTCAAGAGGTCATTACTTTTAATCTACCTAACAAATGTGTAGGTGAAATAAAAGATAAATTACCAGTCAATCGAATCGATTGGCGACTACCAATCTTAAAACATACTAATTGAGCAGCCGCCAAGGGAAATAACCACGCAATAAGTGCAAAGCAATTTGATACGCAACTTTCTAACATTGTTTTTTCTAGCCCACATTAAACCCCGCCACTACAAGCGCTACCATTATCAATAAAAAGTTTTTCCAAAGAAAAAATAAAAAAATAAATTAAATTACAAATAAAAAAATTGACACAATCTAGCGATGCAATTGCTAAATTGTGTCAACGAGAATCTTCCGTTGCCGCCATGAAGAGGCTCGCCGAGTCAAGCGGAATTGATTTGGATCGGGCCTCGATGGGATAAAATGAGCGGAAGAGGTCGCATTATGCAACTAGCTTGGAACGAACGGACTAATTTCGGTTAACATGTTTGCGATATAGTGCAAGTACACGTACCGAGATATGTACAATGGACAGTTCTTAGTCGTCGTGTTTTCATTTCGGAGTACAGTAGCAAAAGAGGCTGTTTCTTGTTCGATTTTATTACGTCCAAATAGTATGGATTAGTATCCACACTATTCTTAGTGTTTAATACAACGAATAAATTATGCAATATAGCAATATATAGTGGATTAAGTGCTGAAATTCCAATGTGAAATATCCACCCGTATAATTTCCCAAATTTGACAGATCTTATGAGAATGCAAATGCAAATTTCATTTCCCCATACAATTGAAAATCTGGACTGTCATCTCATTCGCACTAAGTGCATGCTAGCAGAACCTGAAAAATCTGAAATATGTGCGACTGAGAGTGAATGACAATATAGCCGTTTCTGTGATGATTGTGGATAATATGCGGTATTTTGTGCAACACATTGCTATGTGAAATGTGGTTTTTGCTGTTAGCTAAGAAATTTACTCGAACGATTTAACGGTGTTAAGCCCGAGAATTCGAAGATTTGCATTTGAATTGGATGTTGGCTCGGGGTTGGGTGTACAATCAGTGGTTGTAGACGGACGTGTGTCGCCGTACCGTAAACGCAATTATTCGAGTCAACTTTCGTCATCGCCGGCCAGTTCTGTGAGCAGAAATACGGATTTGTGCACGATTTTTTATAGGCAATCGTCGTCACCGACGGATGCACCACCCTCGACAACAATTGTCTATGCGGTCGAGAAGTATGCCAAATCCTTGGCGCAATTGCATCAGAACGGATGTGAACGAGATGGCAATCGGCTAGTGGCAGATGCAAGTGGAGCTGCCTCTGCTGAGAGTGTTGGCAATTATGACAAAATAGTACAAAAAAAAAACAAACAAATCAAACAAAGAATACGCTCGATAATATATAGGACATTTCTTAAAATTTTAATGTTAAATGCATCGTTGAAGTAGAATGCATTGTTGAAGTAGAAGTAACAGTTAAGTTAAACAAATTATCGAAACAAACGTAAAAATGGATTTCCACGCTTTATTTTTCTTATACATTTATATAAATGGAAAAACTATCGTATTATTCCAAAGAAATTTCGTTGAAAATTTTGTCTCGTCAATCAGACGTAAAGGAAGCAGCATGCTCGCAAAGAAACTTAATATTCATAATCCAAGGTCTACTGCTGCTGTGAGGATTTTTGCATTGATTATAAAAGAACTGCTGTGACGATTTTTGCATTGATTATAAAAGCCCCAAACACGAGTGCTCGTCGAAGGAGGACTGGGTGAGTATCCTTTTTGGTTTTTTAATCTAACAAACAAATACATATTCTTGAAAATCATCATCAAAATCATTAATTAAATAATTAAACTGTTGCAAAACAAATGCAAAAAACGAGTTATTTACATCAAGTAAAATTTAGCATCAATATACAGACAAGTGTGTATTTTAGTTTGGTCTTACAATGTCTAACTTTTTCACTTTACCGATTCACTTTAGCAGAATATTTTCACTAAAAGTAGTCAGAAGAAGTTATATATATATATATATATATATATATATATATATATATATATATATATATATATATATATATATATCTATATATATATATATATATATATATATATATATATATATATAGATAGTTAAGGATTGTATAGTTATAATTTTCTGCATTGTGTTCATAGAGACAAATCTTTCATCCATTTCTTTTCTTCTCGTAACTGAAAGAGAAACTCAATTTTTTTAAATTTTTGGTGGACATGGAATATTAAAGCAGGTTTATCATCGAATAAAATGTGTACACTTTGGTATGGGACATGCCACGTTGGCTGGCCTTTCCACTCACAAGCTAGCCATCGGGTGAGCTTACCCCTTTTCTTTGTCGTTATAGGTGCTCTTGCAGGGTAGAGTGGCCTCCCGCTTGAATTTCCCATTTATGTTAAAGTACTATGTGATTCCATTATATAAAACTTTAACGTAAATCTGAAACGTTCATACTTTTCATTTAAAGGAAAAACCTTATTCGAATTAAGTTTGTATAATTTTTTCATTTAAATGGAAAATATACGGCCACGTCTACGATGGATCTTAATCCGAATAAGGAGGTGCGAGGGGGCACCGCTTCCACCTGGTCGTAAGTAATAAATAGTAAAGACGAGATCCTCTCGAGTCTCGTGTGCGTTCATTCCTTCAGTAGGTTACCTCGGCCTTGACACCGTCGAACCGAGTCATTTGATCGTTTAATTCGTAAATGCGAAATTTTTTTGTAGTAGGCCCTTGTGATGGGGAAGTGAACCCGCCCCACGACACCGCAATGCTAGCCTGCCAGCACATTCACGCGTCCTCAAACAAGCGGCGAGCACCAACATCTTCGCTCGCCGAGGCAGCAGACCATCGCTGCAGTCTTTAACGGATAGTTACATTCCTCCAATTCACTACAATAATGAAAATATGAAATTCTCCCATCCCACCATCCAGGTAAATGTGTGTTGGAGGAGACGTACGAAAAATTGTATGAAGAGGAAGCGCACATGTGTTCACACGAGAGGTATAAACGTGGACTTTTCCCCAAAGCTCTAAGTTTAATGAATTTCCTAGTGACTAATCAATAGTATATGGTTTACTGGGCGGCTCCCTCACTCCAGCATCTGCAAATATGTTGAAAGCCTAAACTAGGCGAAGATCTCAACGATGAACAGAATGCAGAACGTACAATGGACTGACCATGTAATTTCTAGTCAAGAACAACTGATTCGAGTATGTAACCAAATATTCGTTGGCAAGGCGCAGACTAGTGAAAAAACCAGGAAAATGCATGTCGGACTCTTTCGGCATAAAGAGCCAATTGTAGCTCCAATTTGGAGATTTGATTGACCGAGATGATTATACAGAAAGTAAAGGATTTAAGACGAGCTGCAATACTATAAACAAGAAGACATTAACGCATTCATTGCCAAGCCAATTTCGGGAAGAACGAAAAAAAGGAAAAGTCCAAGGAGTGCGTTGCACGCGAAAATGCCATTTTTCAAATTTACTCCGATTTCAATAAGCAAGGTATCAAATGAAAGCTCTTGAAGGGTAGAATCTAAAACAAGTGCATTCCGGTTGAAACTTGAAAAGCTAAGGTACATAACTAAACTGGAAAGACATTTACAGTAAATTGAAAATGAAAAAACGATATTACGATATAATTTAAATGAAATTTCCCAGTAAATGAAATGAGATATTTCGTACCTCAGTAATAAATGCGTTAAGCACAATCAAATCAAGACCCAAACTTCCTACAATAGATGATGATGAACCTAGATTAAAATCGTGTACATTGTTGTACATTCATAAAACATGTTTCATTCTTCGTTTATGAATGATGCAAGCGAATGACGAAGTTAACGATAAATTCGAAATATTATATATTTAAAAAGTACAAATACTTCATTTATTAATTTCACTATTATACTAGCTAACATTTAAAAATAAGCAAAATTTTAACATACGCTCTTTTTCTTTTTCAGGTACGTGTTATCCTTTGGAATCAGAAAAGATACTTACTGAAACCCATACGGTAATTAATACGCAATCACGATGGAACAAAATTTGATAAAATAAATAATTTCAAATCGTAGGTATTGTCTCAAATATTTGCGATAAGTCTTTTATTTGCTATTCAAGTTTATTCGACACATTCCTAAGTTATAAATGCATGTGAAATAAATGCTCCGTCTCTCTACATTAAAATATAGCGCTCTATATTGAAGGATGTACATTTTGCTTGTCGCAGATTTTTCTTGAAGGATGGAACCCCTTGTTTCCCCAACCCACAGATTCCATGTTTCCTCATCCTAAACCCCACCATTAAATGGTAGTAAATGTTCTCGGCGTTGCACATTGGGTTTACGGGTTCCCCAATACTGGGACATTAAATGCCGAGAAATGCTATTAACTGAAGATACATCTACAGCTCTGCTACTAAATCCTACTAACACCTCCTTTGTGGGGACGTAAGAGCGTGAAGGCGAATCTTCCGCGCCTGATAATGGAATCGAAGTAATAATCATTGGGCGAAGGGATAACTCCCCGTCTCTGGAAAACCTTGAAATGTTTCGAAACCTGGAGAAGGGCCTCGAAATGAATTGGGCTTCGGCAACGAACTCGCAAACGAAAAAAGGGCTATGGGATTGGATCCTGGAATTTCCAATCACTCAATTAGCCTCGCGCGGTTAAGGATCTTTTACAACAGATAAGTCAATATAATTTAAAAATACTGGCAATCCAGGAAACAAACTGGACTGGAAACGACATTCAAGACATAAGCTCGCACACAATATTCAAAGGTGTGAATAGGGAGTCAAATCGGACGCTATTGATTTTAAGGCAATTAATGAACGGTTGTGTGAGATCCGTATCAAAGCAAAATTTTCCAAAATCAGACGCATAAATGTACACACTCCGACGTAAGAAAAGGACGAAGAAATGAGGGAAACGTTCTACAATCACCTGGAAAGACTAGTCGACTCATTGATTACAAACGACACAAAAATAAGTCTGGGTGTTTCAACGCTAAGTTTAGCAATGAGCTATCTCATCGGGAAACGACTGGAGGATATAGCCTCCACAATGAAACAAATGACAATGGCCAGCGCCTGATTGAATTTACATGTAGCAGAGATCTAGTCATACAATTGACTTGCTTCCCACATTGACGCATTCATAAAATTATCTAGATATCACCGGATCGCAACACACAAAACCAAGTTCTGATACAACAACGATGGGCCTCGAGCATACTTGACGTCCGTACATACCGAGGAGCCAATTGTAATACAGATCATTACTTGATTGAATCAACCTATCGATGTCGAATGTCAAAGGCATATTTGGCGTAGACCAGCCTGAAATATGATTACTAGCCCAAAACCACGCTGTGTCGTGATGAAATCGGCAATATCATCGCTGATGAAACCAAGATAACGAAAAGATGATTGGTCCCACCAACTCTCGATGAAGTTTGTTCCACCATCAAAAGCCAAAAGAATAATAAAGCGCTGGGCTTGGATGAGATTCCAGTGGAGCTCATCAAATTTAGTAGCAGCAGTGCTCAGAAAGACATCCATAAAATCATCCAGCACATTTGGCAACAAGAACATATATTCCCTATCCACAAAAAAGGTGACAAGCTACAGTGCGAAAATTATAGAGGCATCTCACTACTTGATAGGGCGTACAAAATATTTTCAAAGATCTTAGAAAATAAAATCGGATCATACACCAACAGTATTCGTGGAGAGTATGAGAGTGGTTTTGAAGTAGGTGGATCAATAATAGGTTCAACATGGACGTACACCAAATTTACGTTATTTTAAGCAAGCATACGATAGTATTGATCGGAACGTACTGTACCAAATAAAACTTGGCTTTGGCATCCCAGCCAAATTAGTCCGTCATACCAAAATGACTATGACGTCGACGACCTCCCAAGTCCGCATCAATAACCAACTCACTGATGCCTTTGACACAAATATCGGAATAAAACAAGGAGGTGGGGTGGCCCCATTCCTATTCTATTTAGCTCTGAAATACGTCATAAGGATACACGAGGAACATTGTAATACAAGTCGAGCCAAGTAGTAGCCAATGCGGACGACATCAACATTTTGTCACGGTCATTAACAACTGGCAAAAAACTCTTCCTGGAAACAGCGAAGTAAAACTAGTAGGGCTACAAATCACTGAGAATAAAGCAAAGCTCATGACGCAGTCGAGGAATTATATCTCAAATACACAAAATATCACACTTGGCGAATACAGCATCGAAAATATGGGAGAATTCGTGTTGGGAGAATTCGTGTATTTAGGCGCCCAAGTAACGAGAAACGGTAATAAAAGAGACGAAATACTTCAAAGAATACAGCTCGCAAATAAATCTTGAAGACCAGCTGTATACACAGGAAAACAAAGCTCCAAGTATACAAATCTGTGATAAGACCTGTGTTATGCTATGGGTGTGAAACATGGGCTCTAACCCAAGTACCCGCAAATATACTGAACGCCTTTGAGTGGCGGATCCTGAGGCGAATAACAGGAGCGAAGCTAGACGGGGACCAATGGTGAATTCGATACAACCATGAGCTGTATGAAAGTTTTGACGAGCCGAAATTCTCCAGGATTAAAGACTCCGGAAGCTGCAATGGGCTGGACACATACATACCATGCACAAACAACGGATACCCAAAAAGGTATTTGTTGGATGAACTAAAGGTCGGAGACCAGTGGGGAAACCGAGAAAACGCTGGTCTGGCTCGGTCGACGATGACAGTTCATCGCTTCTCGGATTCCGAAATTGGAGGACGCGGTTAATGGACCGAGACAGTTGGAGGCGCTATTTGCAGGAAGCGAAGGCCTGAGAGAGGCTGTATTGCTACGAAGAAGAAGATTTTTCTTGAGGGCTTATGTTGGATACACACGAAATTTTTTTTTATACTTGCGCTGCAAATACTAGATACCTAATCATATTGTACAATACACAGGATTCTGCGGCAATGCATGGTTGCTGCACATATTTTTGTTATTGCATTCGCGGTAACGCTTTGGCGACCCAATGTTAAAACGCTCGTGTGCTTGGGCACTTCCAGCCGCAAATTAGCAAACACCTACACTCATCTCCACTAATTAATGAGTTACTTTGCCAAGCTACGCTGAGTGAAGCGCTGATGCCCATTAGCATATTTAACCCCGCAACGGTATCGCAAATGCATCACAAATGTATGTCGTATGTCCAGCAACGCTGTGGCGCCGCAGGGTCGTGTGCATTGGTTACTATGATTAAATAATGTTTGCACCGCATTTTCGGTGCCGCTGCGGTGCTTCAACGTTAATCAAGTTGAGTAAGCAGGAGAGTGCTCCAACCAGAAGGTCCCTTTGTAACCATCCTAGGCTTCGAAACAAGTTTTCTAATAGCGTGAATCGATGACGAATTATCCATCCAGATTTGTCGACTCGATGGTGTCCAGTCGCGAGGGGAGACACAAAATGTTGGTACATTTTGCCCTCCCCTAAACCCTGATGCATAAAATGACTTTTTTTTTCAGATTCTTAAAGTTCCAGCTAAGACCTTTCATTTGATATCCCACTGGACTACCTTTGATTTAGAAAAAAATTAAGGGCTACTTCGTTATGAAGGGGGCCCCCTTAACAAATTTTGAAATGTTTATTAGGACCTTAAAATTTTAGAGACCATCACTCCTGTCCTTTTTACAAAGTTTAAGCTTTCTAGCTTCTATTGTTTCTGAGGAAACTTGCTGTGACGCAGGGACAGACGGTTCGCGAAACTAGTAGGTCTTTGTAAAAAAATTTTCACAAAGACCTAAAAAATGCTCGGATGTATCGGGCATTAAGATAGAACATCACACACAAACTTATACCTTCTCTATCCTCAGGTATTTCTCAGAATTTTAATTATTTACTTAGTGAGTGTCAACGTAATTTAGCCTAGGTCAGCATTTGCTAGAGTTTGTCTGGTCCTCTTTTTCCGGACAATGTCCGGGTTTTCGTGACTTCCGATGATGTCCGGGGGATTTTCATGGAAATATAACATAATTTAAGCCTGATTCGCAGAAAAATTCATCGCCCAACAACTTAACATATTTATGGGACGAAATTATTGGTCGTGATGTATACGAAACTATATATGAGAAGGGAAAGCTTCAAGGTCATAACAGAAACACGAAAAGTTTTCCTCATCATTCGATAATCATCATAGCCTATCGGTAGAATCGGAGAACAAACCAACAAATTCTCTCCTCATATGATTGTTGGCCTGTATCATGGGATGCTAAGAAGGAAATGTGTCTTTAACGATGACTTGCGGATAAAATATCCATGCATGAAACGGGGCAAATTCGATTGGGAAATAGTTTGCACATTATGTTTTTTTTCTATAACTCCATTCCCTACCACTCTCTCCATCACTCTTTCTTCGTCGCACAACGCTCATGCGATCTGCATTCTCATTACGTCGCTTCGCCCTTTGTGCCACCCCGACAATGTTTAATACATCGGTATAAGGGGGCACAATATATCCATAGTAAACAAGGACGGTCGCGATATCGACCATTTAAATACTCAAAAACAAAAAATGGAGACAAGCAAGCAATAGGGTCTGCCAAAATTGAAAAATTTCACTTGAAATTAGTCCAAGCAATTGAAGGAGCTATTGCACTCCACACGATTAATCAGAATATAATATTTTTGTCACTCAATTGTACCATCAATTTAACAAATGTTTTTTTCAAAATTCTACTACTGCTCAGACTATAACACATGTATAATAGAACGAAAGCTGCAACTATCACAAAAAATGTTCTTCTCCACTTTCAACAACACATTTGTTGAACGAAGTAAAAGAAGCTGAGTGTACCAGTGTTGTAATCATGGAGCCGTTAAATTACTACCTGTACTTCTTCAACATTAAAATCCGCACGGTATGGGTATAACAACTAGAGTTTTAAAGATATGAACATCACCTGAACAAACCGCTAAAACTACATATAACTCAAGCTTTTATGAGTGTACTCGAAAAGTACTCATCACAGTCCGTGGCAGAACAGAACAGGCCATTGCAATATACGGTGAATGAAACTTGTGAACATAACAACATCTACCAGTTGGCCTCCCAACTGCGTTTACTGATTAATCCTAGATCATAATTTCTCACATACAAAATCACCCTTAAAACTTGACCACCTGTCTAACTTGTAACTTGGCCTTGTTATCACAGCCTGCTCCAGAAAAACCCACCCCTGTTTCTTGACAATTTTAGAAGTTCCTGGATGCGCTGAGCGATCTCGTAAATTTCGTACGAATTTGCACATTGCTCTCCTTCCAACCGCGTACAGGTTTACTCAAGAACCACGTGTAAAACTTAGTCAAGAACCAAGCGAAGAGTATGTCTATATGTACATACTACTACTTTTTTGTGAATTTTTAATGGTGTTTACGTATTTGGTATGTAACAAATCAGTTATTGTCAGTATGTACATAGTTCTTATTCGTATGGAATGTTTTTAATAGATAGTGATGGCGTAGAAGAGAAAGCAGCAAGTAAAACCAAACTTAGCTGTGAAAAAAACAATTCTATATGCAGTTATTGCTGGAAAAAAAGCGTTTTTAAGCGCGAAATTCCCAAGTCTTAAAATCAACGGTCGACAATATTTTTAAAAATAAGAATCACATCTGAATACCATTCGAGGAAAATGCTAATGGGCGTCTTGTCTTATTTCAAGTCACCACGACGACTTCCCAAGTCCGCATGAATAACCAACTCACCGATTCCTTTGACACAAATATCGAACTAAAGCAGGGAGATGGGCTGGCCCCACTGCTATTCAATTTGGCTCTGGAGTACGTCATAAGGCACACGAGGCACATTATTATAAAAGTCGAGCCAAATATAGGGTTTTCCAATAAGAGGTGTTATTTTGAATATATCTTGTGATTTAACACCTTGTGACTTCTTTTGGGGCCACGTGAAAGACAAGGTCTACGCCAATAGCCCAGCGTCGATTCAAGACCTCAAAGATGGAATTCGTGAGGCTATCGAGGACACAGGGCAGCCACTTTGCGATTTGGTTATGGAAAATTTCATGAAAAGGATATGGTCCTGTCAGCGTGGTCGTGGTGGTCATTTGCCTGATGTTGTTTTCCACTATTAACGGCATACATTCATCTTTATAATGAAATAAACATCCGATCATTCATATTAAAAATGTCACTTTTCTTTAAATATGAAAATAACACCTCTTATTGGAAAAGCCTATAGTAACGTATGCAGATGACATCAACATTTCGTCGCGGTCATTAACAACTGCCAAAGAACTCTTCCTGAAACTCGACAGCGAACCAAAACTAGTAGGGCTACAAATCAATGAAAATAAAACAAAGCTCATGACGCAGTCGTGGAAAAATATCTCAAATACACAAAATATCAGACTTGGCGAGTACAGTATCAAAAATGTGAACGAATTTGTGTATCTAGGCGCCAAAATAATGTAGACGAAATACTGCGAAAAATACAGCTCGCAAATAAAGTATTTTATTCAGTTTTGACGATATTGAACACCAGCTGCATACACAAGTAAATAAAGCTCCAAGTACACAAATCTATGATAAGACCTGTGTTATGCTATGGGTGTGAAACATGGACCTTAACCCAAGTATCCGCAAATATATTGAACGCCTTTGAGCGACGGGTCCTGAGGCGAATAATAGGAGCGAAGCTAGACGGGAACCAATGGCGAATTCGATACAACCATGAGCTGTATGAAGTTTTTGATGAACCGGAGATCTCAACGATTGTAAGACTGCGGAAGCTGCAATGGGCTGGACACATGAATCTTATGGACGAACAACGAATACCCAAAAAGCTATTCGTTGGGAGAACTGAAGGCCGGAGACCTGTGGGGAAGCCGAGGAAACGCTGGTCTGACTCGGTCGACGATGACAGTTCATCGCTGCTCGGATTTCGAAATGGGAGGACGCGGTCAATGGACTGAGACAGTTGGAGGCGCTATTTGCAGGAAGCGAAGGCCCGAGAGGGGCTGTGGCGCTACGAAGAAGATGGGTGGCTAGTGACATTTAGATTGCGAAATAACTCCCAATTTAGAGATTTATCTACGGATGGGGCGAATATTCTTTTCAAAGCCGTTGAGGAATGAAAGTTAGAACAACCCGTCATTTTAAAAGACTACGCTTTGCCAGACGAGACGAGCTTGTTTTTATGGCTTTGTAAAACCAATTCAAGAAAAGCCTATTAGTTTCGCGTCCTGTGTGTCCGTCCATCCGTCTTTTGGTACGTCACAGCGAATTTCCTCAGAAACGATAGAAGCTATAAAGCATAGTACATTCACATAGTATCCACACTTTCCAATTGCCCTGTGTTGCACACTTTCTGGATCTTCCCAGGGGCCGGTCAGTTGAGCCGGGACACGTCAAATAAAATTTTTTTTTAAGATAGTCGAGTGGTGGAGTATCAAATGAAAGGTTTTGATTAGGACTTTAGAATCTCAAACAAAAAAGTGAGGCCGCGCATCAGAGGTTCCAGGGGAAAGCAAAAAGTACGAAAAATTTGTGTTCCCTTCTGCGATTAGACATTTTTCGTCCTAAAAATCTGAAAGAAGCCACAGAGGTAGATATTTATGATTACAAGGGCAACAAATATCTCAGAAATCGAAATTCACTCAACTTTGTTACTAATAGTATTATTTGTGAATTTTACGTTTTCCCCCATAAAACTGAAACGCTACCCCTAAACTTCTTAAATTTTCATGATTATATACTCTAACACACGCATCCACAAAATTTCATTGAAGTCATTTGATTATGAGATATGGCCGTTTCTATTCTATGGGATTGCAGCAACAATAGCACTTGATATACGAGTATATTGCGTTGTTCGATAATTCATGTCGTGAAATGCATATTTGATGTAGTAATGACTACGTGGCTTATATTATTATATATAGACTTTAGACTATCCTTAGTCTAAATTTGAGCGTCATTACTAAACAACAAGTTAATTAAAAATAAACTTGACAATCAAACAGAGCATATTCTTCTTCTTCTTTGTAGCCCTACAGCCCCTTTCGGGCCTTCGCTTAGAGATAGAGTATCTCATTATCATGATCGAATGTATCGGCACTCCACAAGGATCGTTATCACGCTTTGGCCGTGTGTCCGTCCACCCAGCTGCGATACGCTCTGATTTTAAACCAGCACGTATCATAACTGAACAGGCTTATGTCCGTCCGAAGAACCACTCGGACTTAATCTCGTTGACACTAACGAGACTTGAACCAGAAACCTTCGGCTTACGGGCTTAGTGCTCTAACCACTAAGCCACGCGGACTACAGGTTTTGTAAAATAATTTTACAAAATCCTACTAAAATCGCGTCCTGTCTGTCCATCCGTCCATGTGTTACAGCACTTTTTCTCACAAACTACTTAAGCTAGAAACATCAAATATAAGGTATTTAAACCCCTCCCCATATAGGGGAGTGGCCACCGAAAAAAATTCATCAAAGGTAGCCGATATGGGTATCAAATGAAAGGTTTTGATGAAAAATTTTCAAAACTGGTCTTAATTTGACACTTTTTGCTTCGACGGGCGCACAGCGAGGGGAAATATACGAAAAATTGGTGTATCCCTTCGCGATTGGGCACCTGTGATCCAAAAAATCTGAAAAAAATTGTGGAGAAAGGTGCTTATGAGTACAATAACAACAAATACCTTAGAAGTTGAAATTCGCTCAACGTTGTTATTAATAGTATCATATTCGAATTTCACATGTTTCCCAGTAAAATTGTATAGGGACCCTTAAACTGGACGAAATTTAATATTTAAGTAGTCCTATAGAAGGTCCTTAAACTTTGTAAGTTTGATGAAAACCGAATTATATTCACGGAAGTTATAGTCATTAGAAACTTCTCCAATCACAACGTCAATAACACATGATTTTGGTATTTTATGGACTTTCCATCGAATCAGTCATTGCAGTTTTGATTTGATCTTCTTGAAATCGTCAAGAAATGTCAAGAATATTAATATTTTTGGGAATTCTTGATTTGAGGGATTTTTGTTAGTTTACAGCAAAATGGTGACCGTTTAAAGTAGGAAAACAATGGATTTTTTTTTTTAAACGTGCACATCTCTTTGACATATTTCTTGGCTTTATTCGTTGCTGGTGACTGTATTTCTGAGAAGTTGGATACAAAACCCTTCTGACATGAGCGTAGGTCTGTCTACCCAACTTGTTTTATTGTTTTGCTTCCGAAAGTGCAAAAATGCGGTGCAAGCTAGAAAGAAGTGTGAAGTTTATGGTGAGGACTGCCTTACTGAACGCCAGTGTCAGCGTTGGTTTGGCTCGGTTTAATGTGCAAGATGCACCACATACTGATCGTCCAACCAGTACTGATGACGACAAATAAAAGCGTTAATCGCAACTGACCGGCGTATCATAACTCGAGAGATAGCAGAAAAGCTCGACATATCAAATTCAATCATTTACTTGCACTTACAACAGCTTGGTGACGTTAACAAACTAGATGCTTGGGTTTCTCATAAATTAAAGGAAATCCACCTCACCAAACGCATTAACATATGCGACTTTTTGCTGAATCGAAACCAAAACGACCCATTTCTAAAAAGAATCGTAACGGAGTACCAAGCAAGATGAAGAAATCGAGAAAAAACGCCCTGAACTGGCCAATCGCAAAGGCGTGATGTTCCATCATGATAATGCCAAACCCCACAGCTCTTCTATAACATGTCACACATTAATGGAGCTTAATTGGGAACTAATGCCACATCAACCCTACAGCCTTGACTTGACACCATCAGACTATAATTTGTTTCACTCCCTTCAAAACCATTTGATTTCGATTTTGATCTGTCTGTTAAAAGCGAGTCGTACCAGTTCTTCGCTTCTAAAAACCAAAGCTTCTTCGAACGTGGAATTTTTCAAGTTACCGAAAGATGGCAAAAGGTCACCCGACAAAATGGTCAATATATCATTGATGAATGTTTGTTGTTAATATAAATAAATTTACTTTGAAAAACATGAAAAAAAAACTACGTTAATTATCGAACAACCCAATATTTCCAATCGTCATGGACACTACAGTTTTCATCGCTTTTTATGAAAATTCAAGATTAGGGTTTGATTTGAATGCAATCAATTTGGCGGGTATTGAGAAAAACTATTTAAGCAGAAACAAAACGGCGGTTGCTATGTGCTTATATTTAAAAAAAACCTGCATCCTTCGGATATATAGGGTTTTCCAATAAGAAGTGTTATTTTGATATTAAAAGAAAAATGCCATTTTTTAATATGAATGATCGGATGTTTATTTCATTATGAAATAAAATGTATGCCGTTAATAGTGAAAAATAACATCAGGCAAACGACCACCACGAAACGCTTACAGGACCATATCCTTTTCATGAAATTTTCCATAACCAAATCGCAAAGTGGCTGCCCTATGGCCTTGATAGCCTCACAGCCTCACGAAATCCATCTTTGAGGTCTTGAATCGACGCTGGGCTTCTCTTTCACATTGCCCCAAAGGAAGTAGTCGCAAGGTGTTAAATCACAAGATCTATTCAAAATAACACCTCTTTTTTGAAAACCCTATATTTGAAGGCAATGGATATTTAATTCCACTAATCAATTCATGTCAACAGAAAAGTTGTAATAAACTCCAGAATGATTACAAAGCGCTTCTGGTAGGAGCACTCTCCTGCCTACTCACGTTGTTTCAACAGCTTCCGCTTATGTTACAAGCCGTATGATTAACGGGAAGCAATGTAAAGGCGGCAAAATAGGCAAAAAGGGATTCAGCATTCTGTTATGCTGCACTGCAACAGAAGAGAGGATTAATTTATTGGTAATCGGAATGCTGCTTGCCCACGTACTTTCGAGTGGAATTCCATTAGAGTATAAAGTCGTCCGGTTTTATGAATATTAAATTTCCAAGCTTCTATGGCGTGATCCATTTTCGAAAACTGATTAATTGGAATCAACAAAGAAATGACACAGCAGGGAAGAAAAATCATAATTTAATTGAAAAAGCTACTAGTCACAAGACAGATATTGCACTCTCTAATGTCGAGATTAAGTCTTACATCCAAACTTCAGCCGTTAGATCAGGGAATAGTACCTAGTCTAGCCATAAATACTGTTACAAACTTTTTGAAGCACTGTTCAATAAAAGAGGTGTTATATGTTAAGAAATCATTGTTTGTTTATCAAATGCATTGTCAACTACGGAAATTGCAACAAGTTATTCGAAGTGATTGCCTTTTGCCTTTACACAAGTCTTTAATCGAGCTGGCCACTCATCTATGGAAGCACGCACGACTTCAATCGTAAAGTTGGCGACTGCATGTGTAAGAGACTTCTTTAAGGATTCGATATTAGAATGTCTTTTAGAGCACGTCATTTTCTCTAAGACAGACCATAATTTGTAATCCAGCGGATTCAGGTCTGGGCTAGACGAAGGCCAATCTTCAGCTTTAATAAAATCTGGAACATTTTCTTCAAGCTATTTTTGGGTTGACTTCGCCTTATGACCTGGTCCAGAATCTTGCTGGAAACTCCAAGGTTGATTTTTGAATAATGACGTGTTGAGAGGTTTCACTACACTTTCAAGGACACTTTCTTGATAAACTTTGGCAGACGTTTTGACGCCCTTCTCACAAAAATGCAACTTTGTCACCCCGTTGTAGCTAACACCCCACCAAACCATTACTGAGGCTGGATGATGACCTCTTTGAACCTTTTGGGCAACTTGAGAAGCTTCTCTGGCACTGCGAGCATAAACCCTATCGTTTTGTTTATTAAATGTTTCTTCGACAGTAAAAACTTTTTCGTCCGTAAACAAAATTTTACGGTGTTCTTGGTTTGCGTACCTGCAAAGTAATCGTTTTGATTTTTCCACTCTATTTTTTTTAACGAATCTGTTAGTAAATGCCCGGTAGATCTACGATAAGCAACCAACCGTAAGTCACTTTTGATGATACGTGAAATTGTTCTTTGGGGTATTTTCATCTCACGCGATAAAATTTTTTGTTTCCGGAGCGGATTACGGCGAATTCTCTCGCGCACGGCTTTAACCGCTTGAGGTGCTCGAGTAGTTCGCGGACGGCCACTTCTTTGACGATGACTTACTCCAGACGTATCATTAAATCTTTCAATAGCCCGATATACAAACGTTCGGCTTATACCAAGGGTATGCAGAGTCTTAAAAATATCACTTGGTTGCATTCCTACTATATAAAGTGCAATCACAGCAATTCTATTTTCTTTGGCGCCCCAATCCATGTTCACGACACTGAAAATTAAACTCAAATGATGACAAATGCATCAAGCGCAAGCAATATAACAGTTCCTTTCTGCAGGGTTGCCAAACCTTGTAACAATATTTATGGCTAGACTATGTATATAAAAATATAAATATAAAAAAATATCCTTTCCGTCTTATTTCGATGAAAGATTTCGAGTGTCGATCTACATTTGAAATTGCCAAAAAAGTTGATGCTCTAGATGCAGTATGATGGCTTTCTTCAGGATGGCTACCAGCAGGTTTGATCGACACAATTAAAAAGTATTTCTATCGAGCATCTGCTGGAACAGATTTGGACAATATTACAATTTTGTCCGAAAGTTTTCAGGATGATTTTTTGAACGACGATTTTCAAACAAAGACGCTGGCATCCATCGTGAAGGAGGTCTACGTCAGACTATCGATGAAATTTTAACTGAGGCTATAAGCCTGTCGAAAAAACAGCAATAGCAGAGAATATTCCGGATAACGAAAATATGGCACTTTCCCCACTCAGAGCAATCAGGAGCTTTGACAAAAACTTTAATTCGGTAGGCAGGAGCTAATCAGCCCACATTAATTGGAAAGTTGCTGGATATGAAAAATAAAATAGAGCGTAAAACAAAAACCATCTAATTTTGATGACTACTTTGCTTGTTTACACACATCTTAAGATAATTGAATGTTTTTCAATTGATAATGTATAAATTTAGAGAGCCATTTGGACCATTAAGTTTTTAGTATTTTTATTGTTTGGAATTTGCTTTATATTCTTTGGAGATTTATAACTTTGACTTTCGCATCTTAAGATACGAGAACATAATCAAATTTTAAAACTGGAGAAGCAATGAACTGTCTTTTTATTTAGATTAGATCTTTTCCTGGAACCGTAGTTAGTCAACATGCACAGGTTTCACAGTATATGTCTAATTGGAAGACTCACTGCAAAAATAAAGTGTTGGCTGTCCAGGTCACATTAAAAGCAATACGGTTCATAAAGCCTGCGATGCTTTTCTAATTGACATTGCAATTTACGTTAGAGGAAACAGGTGGATCTTCAAATACCTCATGCAAGTCATCATTGTAACAGAGTCTCCACTCTGTTCCTTGTTTCACTGGGCCGTAGATTTTCCAGAGCACTTTGCGTTCAAATGCGTCACCTGTCTTTCGGATTCGCTCGTCAGGGTTCCTGTTCCACTTCCATATAACAGCACAGGTTTGACTAATGTTTTATAAATGTGGAGTTTTTTGTCTGTGCACAACTCTGGACTTCAGAATGGAAAGTACAGAGTAATATGCTTTATTTGCGACGCTTATGCGGCGTCCAATTTCGTTCTTTTCAGCGCCTCTTCTATTCAGGTTGGCTCCAAGACACATAAAATTATCCACACTTTCAAGGTTGTAGTTGCCTACAGTCAGGTTTTGTCGAACTGAAGTTTTCTTCCTCGTTTGAGTCATGAATTTAGTTTTAGTTTCATTAACTCTGGCAAATGCTCCTTTGGCATCTGTGATTAAACTTGCCATGATATTAACGTCATCAGCATATGCTACCTATTGTGTGCACTTGAACATTAGTGTACTAGAGGTTTTAGGTGATTTCTTCCTGATGACGTATTCCAGCGCAATATTAAAGAGCATTGGGGCAAGTTCATCCCCTTGTTTTAAGTCTGATTTCATTATGAAGCTATCCGTTATTTCGTCGTTTATCTTGACCTGGGAGTCCATATTTAGCATCGCGACCTTGACCATGTGGACTAGTTTTGTTGGGACCCCAAAGTCAAGCACTATTTTGTACAGCGCATTACTGTTGACACTGCCGTGTGCTTACTTGAAGTCTACAAAGAGTTGGTACACATCGATTTTATATTCCCACCACTTTTTGAGCTTCTGCTTTACTGAGAATATTTGGTCTACTCGTATTGTAGATCGTCCACTTCGAATGCCTCCCTGATTCTCTTCGATAATACTTTCATAGTAAAACTTGAATTTTCTTTCTAGAATTCGGGAGAGTACCTTATAAAACATGCACAGCAAAGCAATGCCTCTATAATTTTCACACCTTAATTTGTCCCCCTTTTTGTGTATAGGACATATACTCTTTCGCCAGTCCTCGGGAACTGCTCCTCTGATCATATTCTGCATATTAGCCGATGTAAAAGGTTGTTTAGATGAGGACCCCCGCTCTGAAGCTGTTATGCTGGTATTCCATCTATTCCAGGAGCCTTATTTTTTTCTGAGGTCCCGTACTGCTGGTTGTACTTTGTCTCTGTTTGGTGGTGAGACTGGGACCTCTTGCCCTGCTTCTGGAATGTTTACAGCTTCAGCCGTTGTTGGGGACAGTGTGAATAGCTTCTGGAAATATTACAAGCATCTATTTTTATATCGACTGGGTTGCCTATGATTGCTCCTTGTAAACTTTTCGTACTTGTTTATTGAACCCGTCTCTTAGTTGTTTAATAGAGGCATACGCCGATCTGACGTCATGTAGGGCTATGTTTTCGTTTGTCTGTTGGATGGCTAGTCGTTTCTTTCTTCGGCACATTGTTTTAGCTTGACGTTAAAGGCTTTTATATTGTTCTTCTTTGGCCTGAGTTGGTCGCTGGATGTATTTTTTGTGCGCCTGGTTGCTTTTTTAATTGCTTCCTTGCGCTCTTCGTCGTACGAGTCGTTCCTAGTTTCCTTTAGCTGTACCCCAGGACCACCTCGGCTGCTTCTGTGACTACATCTTTTACCGTCTTCCACCTGCGAGGATATGTTGGTTCGACATGTATGCGAACGTTACCGAGCTATCATTTAGCTTTTGTATCTGGTACCTCTTGAAAATGCGGTACCGGAGCGTGACCCTTGGAAGGTAGTGGTCCGGATCACAGACAGCGCCGCGTAATGATTACGTGGCGAGAATGCTGGTGGCGGCTCGTTTTTGTATGAGAACATGGTCGATCTGGTTGAATGCGCGACCGTCTGGGGTTTCTCGGCCAATTTTTGCATTGAAGTCACCCGCTGGGAACTTCGTCCTTGATTGCCTCTTCCTTGTCTGCTGTGGGCGCGTGACAGTTGGCCAGCGAGACATTAAAAGATTCGATCTGGATACGAACCGCTTAGAGCCATTCGTTAACGGGCTTGAAGTCGGTAATAATTTGTTTAAATGTGCTTTCAACAATGAAAGCCACTCCGAACTCATGGTTTCATGCAGTTTTCCGCTTTTGCATGTCAAATATGTCTTCACCGGCCATCTGTTTTCTTGCACTGCGAGTATGTTGATCTTGTAGCTTCCTATGTTGCGATAGTCGTTGCCGTTTATCCAATCCGATCCGAGGCCGTTCTACTGTTTCCATGACATTAGTATTTACTTGTCATTACTTGTCGAGCATTGTCAGCGCTTCGACTTAGTCGGTTTTGGTCCACAAGAGGTATTTTATTTCCCACATACCCGGTGGCTAGCCGGCTAGGGCACCCTCTATCGGCTATCTGAGGACGCGTCCCATGAGGGACCCAAAACCCCACACGCATATATAATATAATCTAGAAAATAACGAATCAATTTTCAAATGGCGATTAGCTCTGTAATTTACAGTTATTCAATCCTGGTTATTTGTTGGAGGAATTTTACAAATCCTACGCAAAACATCTGCATCAAAGGATGTGAGAAGGATATTTTAATAAGTTCATCAGTAAGCGAACGACAAATATGGAAATTTCATCCAATGATATTGCTCTGAATCATCTGGTGTTGTAGCATTTTTGCTGCATTTAGAATTGATTGGTTAGTTCCGGTAGAAATTATTGACCAAAAGATTCGGTATCTCCATCAAGTGCTTAAAGATTCGCAAAGTAATTGCCATAATTCGTACTAAAGATCATTAACATTTAATTTCTCGACTTCAATGTACTCAATATGGTACACTATTAATATCTACAAACTCCTTGAAAGGATTCCAATTCTGTGCCAACACATTTTAGCCCAACATGTTGTTCTTCTTTTGACATCCCTACAATCAAAATCCTTAAACGCAGTAATGCTTAAAAAATCATGGTAAAATTCGGAAATTTTTTAGTTTTAATAGTAAATTACCTTTACCGTGATTTGATTTTCTTGTCGTTTAAATGGAACCTAAAAGAAAGTAAAACGTATCATTTGCCGAAAACAGGTCTTATCTATCTATCTCCGTTCAAAAGTTATGCGTGAACATACATAAACAAGTTGAGTAAGTAGGAGAGTGCTCCTACCAGAAGCTCTTTGTAACCACCCTAGGGTTCCAAACAAGTTTTCTAACAGCGTGAATCGGTGACTTGAATTATGGATCAAATACTTGGGTAAGAAACCATTCAAATTTATGCGAAAGATGCAGAGTTTCCTCATAAGCACATTGCAATCACCATTTTGTTCCAGCTTAAATAAGTATTTTGAATGCTCAGCCAATTGAAGATGTTCAAATGAAACACTATTCTGTAAATTTTCATGAAAATTGGAAGATAATAAACATTTTGGTAGTTTTTGAATTCAGATTCTAAGAGGTCTAATCAAGACCTATCATTTGAAACACCATTTGACTACCTTTGATTAAAAATATTTTTAGGGCTACGTCGTTATTTGGGGAGGAGGGACTCTCCTTAAAAAATTTTGAAATATTTGGTAAGACCTAAACTTTTGAGAAACCACCACTTCTGACATTCTCACAAAGTTTGAGCTTTCTAGCATCTATAGTTTCTGAGGAAACTTGCTGTGATGCGCAGACAGACAGACGGACAGACAGCTCGCGAAACTAGTATGTCTTTGTAAAAAAATTTCTTTGTACAAAGATCTATAAAAAGCAACAACAAAAACATATACGTGATAAACTGATAACCTTCTTTCCCTTGGAAGTCGGTAAAAAAAGGGAGAAAGAGCAATATCAGTCGTTGATTCGATTCTTGTTTTCGGAAGGGAAATCGCGCAATGAAATCGAAGAGCGGTTGGATGCTGTGTACGGTGACTCTGCTCCTGCGATGCTGACCGTAATAAATTGGTTTATCCAGTTTCAACGTAGTCGCACGTCGGATTTTGATGAGCCATGCCCAGGTGCCCCGAAAACGGCTGCCACGAAGAAAAGCGTGACAAAAATCCACGAGCTCGTATTGGCAGACCGCCGAGTGAATGTGCGCGAGATAGCTAACAGTAGGCATCTAAAAAGACCACGTGGGTCATATCCTGCATAAAATTTTGGGCATGAGAGAGCTGTTGGCGCGATGGGTGCCACGTTTGCTCACTCTCGACAACAAGCACAACCGCAAGACCACTTCAGAGCAGTGTTTGACGCTGCTTAAGCGCAATCCGAAGGAGTTTCTGCGTCGTTTCGTGACCGCCGACGAAACATGGCTCCAATGGTACACACCAGAGACCAATGAGCAGTTGAAACAGTAAACTTCACCCGGCGAACGTGCTCCGAAGAAGACGAAGACTGTTTTATCGGCCGGATAGGTGATGGGCACCATTTTCTGAGATTCACAAGGTATGATCTGCATCCACTACCTGAAAAAGGGCAAAACGGTGACAGGGCTCCACTATGCCGAATTATTGTGGCGATTTGATGCCGGACTGCAGAAAAAAGGCCCCATTTGGCGAAGAAAAGAGTGCTCTTCCACCAGGACAATATACCGACTAACACGCTCAAATTGGACTACGTACGGCTACCCCATCCACAGTATTTTCCAGATTTGGCCCCGTGCGACTTCTTTTGGTTTCGTTTCTTGAAAAGTCATCCGGGGGCGGAAATTTGAGTCGAACGAGGAGGTCATCGCCGCCACGGAGGCCTACTTTGCAGACTTCGAAAAACCGTTTTTTTCAGATGGAGATTATGTTGAGAAATAAATCGCCCCTTTTCCAAAATCTTCGTTTTTAGGGGTTTTGTAAAATAATTTTACAAAACCCTACTAAAATCGCGTCCTGTTTGTCCGTCTGTCCATCCGCCCGTGTCACAGCACTTTTTGTAGCAAACTACTTAGGCTAGAAACGTCAAATTTTGTATGCAACTGTAAAGTGGTGATCTCTTTAAAGTTCAAATATAAAATATTTAAAAGGTATTTAAGGAGGGTTTCCCCATATAGGGGAGTGGCCACCGAAAAAAAAAATTTCATCGAAAGTAGCTGATATGTGTATCAAATGAAATGTCTTGATGAGAACTTTTCAAAACAGGTCTTAAACTGACACTTTTTTCTTCGAGGGGCGCACAGGGAGCGGAAATACACGAAAAATTTGCGTCCCCCTCGCGATTGGACACCTGTGATCCGGTGGTGTTTATGAGCACAACAAAAATAAATACCTTAGAAGTCAAAATTCGCCAAACTTTGTTAATAATAGTATGATATTCGAATTTCACATTTTCCCACATCGTATAGGTACCCTTAAACTGAACGAAATTTGATATTTAAGTATTCCCACAAAAGGTCCTTAAATTTTGTAAGTTTTATGAAAATGGAATGATATGCACGGAAGTTATAGCCATTTGAAATTTCTCCAATTACAACAACAATAACGCATGATTTTGTATTTTATGGACTTTCCATCGAATCAGTTACTACAGTTTTGATTGGATCTTCTTGAAATTTTCAAATAAGATCAATAACATAATATTTTTGGGGATTGATGATTTGAGGGATTTTTGTTGGTTTGCAACAAAATGGCGACCCTTGAAAATAAAAAAAACAATGCATTTCGTTTTGAACTTGCACATCCCTTTGGCATATTTCTTGACTTTATTCATTGCTGGTGACTGCATTTCTGAGAAGTTGAGTGCAAAACCCTTCTGACATGAGCGTAGGTCTGTCTACCCAACTTGTTCTTTTGTGGGCTAAATACTTATCGGACCGCGCTCGTATGTTCCCTTACAATCCGGGGTTTCAATTCTTGATAAATGTGGCCGTTCTAATGATTTTAATTGTGTAAATTTAAAAATTTGTAGTGAATATAGAGTTTCCATAAAGTCCGTGAAGGACCGCAGCGATGTTCTGCTGCCTCGGCAGAGGAAGGTGTTGGTTCCTGCCGAGAATGCCCTCGTCCGGAGACGCGTGAATGCGCTGGCAGGCTAGCATTGCGGTGTCGTGGGGCGGGTTCGTTTCCCCGGCACGAGGACTCACTACAAAACATTTCGCATTGCACACACACTCCCTATCCCGACGTATCTTGATTCCGGATGTGCTTTTAATACATGAAGGAGCTCCAATGAGGGGTAGCTTAGAATATGAACACATCCTTGGCCCTTGATAAGGAAAAATAAATCACTTGTATTATTCCATGCTATTTCACTAACCTGTTATAATGTTTCAAAATAAAACTGTCTATTGCGGCATTTAGAGTTCCGTTTTCCATTTGGTTGTTTTGCCGCTGCTTCGTAAAATTGAATCGAGAATTCGAAAATATCTATACCTCAGAACAGATATTTTCCCAAACAAAATAGCACAATTTCCCAAAAATTCCGATGGAAGCAATATTTAGGCACGAAAGACTTGACAAACGTTGGCGTCAAGTCTAGAGAAGTAACGAACACGAATTTTCTCGAAATCTTCACAAGACCTTCGACATCATTGAGTCACCACTATTTTCTATTTAAACTCAACTGCAATAATAAATAACTAAACAAACTTAAAACAATTCAGTCAGGACTTCTTGCCTACAACACCGAATAACGTTCTATCCAGACCGCCGGCAAACTCCCTCGTGTTTTTCTCAAGTTCCCCAAAAAATGGCGGGGCCGAACCATCGAGCAACGAAACAGCAATGGAAAATCGCGAAAAGTTTCGTTTAATAGTCAAATCTATGGGTGGATCCGCGATTGTGATAATGCACACTCGTTTCGGTTGTTTTTAAAATCTACGTCGTCTTTTGTAGATTCGCTTAAGTTATCAATTGAAAGCAATTTTCGTTTATGATGATTAGGCGTAATTAAGTGGGAAAAATGCAGAGAAACGATTTAAATGAATTTATATTTGAAAATGCTCTATAAGTCAAAGTTATTGTTTCTTTAAATTTTTATTTCGAAATTCGCATTTATACTCTGCACTGTAAAGAATTAACACATGACATCATAATTATTAATACGAAAAATGAAAACTTAAAAAAAAAAACGAGTGTTGCGATGGGGAAGGCGACCGAATGGCCACTCATTGCTAAATTGAGTTTGTGCTGTGTGCCTGTGGCAGCGCTGGCTTTTAGAGCCATAGTCCTCGATTACTACAAATTCCTGTGCGTATTGAATTTCTTAAGCACGTGAATCCTTATTCCAAATTCACCTTTAAATTCCATAGTGGTACAGATTTGCATATGTCAACATTTTAAGTTCAAGGTCAATTGAAATATTTGCCTTAGGAAATAATATACAAATGATTTTGATGCCTACTCATCACTATGAAAAATATATTCATCGGTTTATGACACATTTGATTGCTTCCAATGTCGTCCGTGTTTCTTCTTCCTTTTGCTGATTTCGAGTTCTACTTTTGTCTGAATTGTACCGCCTTCAAAGCTTTTTTTTTTTTGTGGTAGGGAGGTGAAGGCATTTATGCCCGCCGAGTCTGGCAGTGTGGGACTCCCATGGAGGATACCTTTGGACTACCCACTAAACACCTCCCCTGTCAATCTGAGAACCTAGCCTGGAACCGTTTGACACATTACTTCGGGCCAGGTCTCGTTTTGTTACGCCGTGGGGCGCCTTCAAGCTGGGGAGTCCCTTTCCTAGCGGGAGGGGAGGGGGGAAGAGGAATTGCCAGAAGAGCGATCCCCCAGCCCCAGTGCCTCCGGCTGCTGTGAGTCCCTTTTATATTTTAGGACTGCCCGAGCATAATGTGCCATCTGGTTCCATTTGTCAACCGATTCGAGCATCACCGCAACTATATTATCCGGGGTGAGCTCTCCCGTCTCCCTGTAGAGTTCCCTTCGCAGCCTGGCCCATTTGGTACACGCAAAAAATGTGTGACAGGCATTGTCCTCCTCTCCTGGGCAAAACCGACAATCGGGAGACCGTGACTTGCCGATCTTGTGCAGGTAAGACTGAAAACACCCGTGCCCGCTCAAAAGCTGGGTCAGATAGAAGTCAGTCTCACCATGCCTTCGATTTAGCCACGGTCTCACATCCGGGATGAGGCGCGCAGTCCACCTTCCCTTCGTGCAATTCCTCCAAGACTGCTGCCAATCGTTGAGCGAGCGTTGTCTCTCCTCGCGGACAACGATCTCCCTCTCATCCTCGTTTCGGCGCAGGTAAATAGCGTGGCGCTTTCTAGCAAGGAGGGCGACAGGTATCACGCCTGCAATCACTCTCACCGCCGAGTCGGAGACTGTTGGATACGAAGATGCAATTCTCAGTGCTCCTCTTCTCTGTACCTGTGCCAATCGTTTTCGGTATACCTCCTTGCTGAGAGCGTCGCCCCCATACCTCTGCTCCGTACAGTAGCACTGACCCTACAGCACTCATCAAGAGGCGTCTTCTTGATGGGCTGGGTCCCCCTACGTTGGCCATAAGTCGACTCAGGGCCGATATTCCCGAAGCAGCCTTCTCAGCCGTTGCCCTGATTTGCTCAGAGAAACTCATCTTCGAGTCGATCAGTAGCCCCAGGTACTTCACCGCTGGCTTCGATTCGATCTGTATATCTCCAATACTGATCATCCTTACTCTAGGGATTCTCTTTTTAGTCAAGATGACCACTTCGGTTTTCTCCAGTGCTAAACTGAGCCCGCGAGCAGTCATCCAGTCCCTCACTCGGCGCATTAGCATACCTAGCCTAAGTTGCGCTTGTTCAACGGTGCGTCCGGCGACCAGAGCCGCAACATCATCCGCATAGCCGACCAAGCGCGACTCATCTGGCATCTCAAGTCTCAGTAGCCCGTCGTAAGACACGTTCCACAGGTCCGGACCAAGGATAGATCCCTGGGCAACACCCGATGTAATTTCCATCCTTCGTTGGCCCTGTGTCGTGTCGTAGAGCAGGCTTCGGTCCTTTTGGTAGTTCCTCAAAAGCCGCATTCGATATTCTGGAACTTGAAAAGAGTTTTCCAGCGTATCCAGAATATCCACCCATCTAGCGGAGTTGAAGGCATTCCTGACGTCGAGTGTCACCAACAGGACGATCCGTCGCTTGGTGCGACTATATGCCTCTGCCTTTTGGACCGCGTTCACCACCTCTGCAATCGCATCAATGGTAGAACGTCCTGCTCTAAAGCAGATTGACAGGGGAGGTGTTTAGTGGGTAGTCCAAAGGTATCCTCCATGGGAGTCCCACACTGCCAGACTCGGCGGGCATAAATGCCTTCACCTCCCTACCACAAAAAAAAAAAAAAAAAAAAAAAAAAAGCCGTACTGCCGAGGAGATAGGTCCCCAGCAGCACGAATCGCGTCAGTGAGTCTTCCCTTGATGAGTTTCTCTAGCACTTTCCCAGCCGTGTCTAGCATGCATAACGGGCGGTATGCAGACGGCGATTCGGGATTTCCCTTCCCCTTGCTGACCAGCACGAGCCTCGCCACCTTCCATCGTACCGGGAAAACTCCGTCCCGTAGGCAAGCGTTGAATGTGCTGAGCAGCAAGTCAGGACAATGGTGATAGACGAGCTGCAAAACCTCAGCTGGAACACCATCTGGACCTGGAGCCTTCCTCGCTTTCAGGGAGAGGACTGCCTCCTCCAGTTCCAGCTGTGTAAAGAGTGGGCACTCGACTGCTGTTTCACCATGGACAGCGTCAACACGGACGGGATGGGCGGGGAAGAGTCCCCGCACTATCGCGTCCATCTTTTCCGCGTCATGTATACAAGGCTTCCGTAGGGCACCAAGTTTCCCCATGACCAGCTTGTAGCCAAGGCCCCACGGATCCCTATTTACATCGTCCACGAGGTCTTGCCAGCATCGGGCCTTGCTCTTGTTAATAAGCCTGCGAAGATATTTCCTGCCGGACCTGTATGCTACTAGCCTAGTGTCTGCCTCCTCCCGTGTTCGCGCCCGCTGGTCCTCTCGCCGAAGTTTGTGACACTCGCTTCTTTGTTCGGCGATCTCGTTTGACCACCAGTATACTGGAGGCTTACCATGTCGGGGTCTCCGGCGGGGCATGGAAGACTCGCAAGCAGCTATGATGGTACTCATAGTTGAGTTCACCAAGTCCTTGGCTGTAGGCCCTCCACTCCCTGGCGGAGCTCCCAGCAACGGTGCGCCTACCGTAAGCGCGTCAGTGAACTTCTCGACGTCCATCCTCCCAGTCCTCCATCCGAGGATTGAAGTTTGGGCATATGCACGCAGAGTGGCACCGTCGTGAATCTCAACAGCTATATACTGGTGGTCACTAGCCGAGTAGTCCTCTAGTACTCGCCAGTTGTGTACTCTAGGTACCAGGGACTCCGAAGCGAGTGTCACATCGGGTATGGTTCCTACGCAACCCCAGCGGCGGAAAGTAGGGGTGTTACCAGTATTTAGGACAAAAAGCGCTGTTCTGGCCGCCATGTCCAAGATTTGCTTTCCCCTTGGGTCGGATTGTGGCATACCCCATTCGATGGCTCTAGCGCCATGCGGCCCTCTGTGTTCGACCACCATGCGGCCCTCTGTGTTCGAGACAGCGTCCTTTAGGGCATCGAGTTTTGTTCGAAAGGATCGCGTTGCCTCGTTAGGCGTCAGATAAACACTGAAATATGTTATCCCTGAACACCGCACCCACACAAAACCATCCCCGCGTCCATGGCCCTGCACCTGAAGGCGGGCGCTGTCTCGAACCCAGATGGCCGAGGTACCAGTTTTGTTAGGGTACCACGCTTGCGAGTCCTTGTTATGATGTTGCTCGCTCAGCAACAGGAGGTCAGCTTTCTTATCCCTCGCAAACTGCTCAAGTAGGTCCTGGGCGTTTGTGCTTCGATGCAAATTGACCTGCAGGATACGGATCATTTGAGTATCGATTTGGCTTTAGCTAGGGCCTCCTTGAAAACCCGGCATCTCCCTGTCCCCGGCTCATGTTTGAGGTCGCCGGGTGCTAGCTTAGCATCCTTGCAAAGAATGCATTTTGCCTCGTTCGTGCACTCCTTCCTTTTGTGCCCCGTTTCACCACATTTGTAGCACAGAGATCTCCTGTCGGGTCCCCTACAGCCATACGCGGTGTGTCCGTATTCGAGGCATCTGAAGCAGCAGATAGGGATCGCTCTTCTCCGTATCCTGCAGATCACCCAACCTATCTTAATTTTGCCCTTCGCCAGGATTTGCTGGGCGTCTTTATCAGCTAGTTCGACAATAGCCATGCGTTGCCCCCTTGTGTTTTCACGTGTCAATCTTGCCTTGACTTCACTTAAGCTGGGGAACTCCCTCCTAATGGCATTCTCTACTTCAGCTTTGTCCGTGACGCAGTCGAGGTCCCTGATTTCCAGGGTGGCCATTGGTTCGAGCGAGGCAACCGTTGCCGCATCTCCAAGAACCTTTTGAACCGCGTCACGGAATGCATCTTTGTTTGTGGCCTCTGGCCCGAATTCCACCAGCAAGCCACCGGTCCGGGTTGGTCGAACTGCTTTGATGGCAGTTTTGGTGTCGTCTGGCTTGACCGCTCCTTTAATTTCACGGAGGACATCTGCGTAGGTTCGGCCCTTAGTGGGTTTAATAAGCAGTGCCTCTTGCAAGGGTTTGCGCCGCGGTTTGCTTTTTGTTTTCTGCGGTATATCGGGGGGTTCTTTGTTCTTTTCGTGGTTGAGCTCTTTGTCTGTTTTTTCTAGGAGTAGCTTTTTGGCCGCTTTTTTCGCTGCCTTGTTTCGCACCACATGAAACTCCTCGCCTGGAGTGTCAACTTCGTTTATGGTCTCGTCCTTCCTCCTTTTCTCACAGTCGCCTTCAATTGGGCTACCGGCCATTCTTTTGCTGCTGCTAGGACCCACTGATGCCTCGAGGGAGAGCGTGTCTTTTTGGTGCTTTTCGGTTGCAAGCCACCTCCGCCTGTAGTGCGTTATGCGGTCAAAAAGCTCCTCCAGTTCAAGAATGCCATTCTTGACACTCTTGCCTATGTTTTTCTGCACTTCGCAGGCAGCCCTCAGTTGTTTGACGATAGTCCCCGCTTTCCGAGTAAGCCGCTCCTCTTCGGTGCGGTCAAGGGCGATTGTGTTATTTGGCGCCACCTCTTGGGAGAGGCCCCCGTTTCCTAGCCCTTTTGCTTCTATCGCTTGGGTCACGTTTGAAGTGGCGTCGGCCAACGGCAAAACTTCTCCCTCCCCCAGTCTTACACTGGCCTCTGTTGGTTTCGCAGCTTGATCCGGATTGTGTACGTCTTGCACTAGGCGCTCCGGGGTGCGCATAGTCCTTCTACTGCGCCCAAAGGCCGCAATGATGCCAGGTTGCACAACGCACTCTGCCTTCTTTCGTTCGTTAGTCCGTCTGTGGTCTGTCTCCGATGATTTAACCTGTGATGTTGACTTTGACAGTGTTTCTGGGGTTTGCTGCCTCCCCCCGCAATCGGTGACTTGTTTAATCGGTGTTCTTGCCAACAGCGGTTTTTGCCTGAAAGGGTTCTCCGTGCTAGCGTCCTGTTTGCTTGTGGTTTCATTTGTTTGCTCCATTTTATTGGGTCCCCCCTCGGAGCCGCTATCTCCGTTCGTGTGTGTAGTCGCCTTTTTGGTCCCATGGTTATCTTTGCAGAGCAGGGAGGCCATGCGAGGGTTGGCACAAGCCCTTATGGGGACAAGTGCTCAGAGCCAGACCAGCGCTAATCGGGAGTCCGTCTCAACCGAACCTACACCACCAACCCAATGGTGCGAACTTCGAACGTACTCCGAGGCCTGCCAAGGTTTTACCGGGACGGAGACGGTATGATAGTTGAATTGGAGCCGTTCACACACGAGTTTCACCTCGGCGCTACTGTGCAAAGCAACTAGGTCCAAACCATCACATCCGCCAGCCCAAAGCGTCAATTTCAGTTCGTTGTCCAAAGCGTAATCCAGATACAATAAGAGGGAACCTCACGGCACCCCCGATATCCTCGGGTCCGTGGGGGCGGCACTCCCCAAAGAATGCTAGCCTCCAAGAATGTTCTTGTCGACCGGCTTTCTCCCTGCGGGAATTTCCTCGGGTACGTGGGGGCGGAACTCCCCAAAGAATGCTAGCCTCCAAGAGTGGTCTTGTCGACCGGCATTCCCCCTGCGGAGTTTCCTCGGGTACGTGGGGGCGGAACTCCCCAAAGAATGCTAGCCTCCAAGAGAGCTCTTGTCGACCGGCATTCCCCCTTCAAAGCTTGGCGAAATTGGTCACGCTTTCTAGCTAGATCTACGAGTAGTTTAAATTTTGTTATGCTTTTGTTTAAAAATCAAATACGATGTCCGAAATACCTTTAACAAATTCTAAAATTGTTTAACATGTCACTAGCTTGAGTGAATAGGCAATTGATTTATCGTGGACTGAAAACGAAACTCCCACAAATGGCAGAGCTATGTATCATCATATTCAAATAAAGTTTTTGAATCTTTTGTCCTCTCGTTTCATATATCATTTCATGGGATAAGGAAAGATGGAACACTGGAAAGTTTACTAGTATGCGAGATTCAGCCACCTACCGACTAAGCAATATCAGCTTGTTTCCGAAAACAATTTATCATCGCTGGAAAGAATGTTTAAAATTTTGTATTTTGTTTGAAATTGCTTCGCGCGCAAAATGTTTGTTCAACACGTCTTGAGAAAATGCGAATGAAATAAAAGAGAGAATTTCTTGCTTGTATGCCACTGCATGTGCCTGTTGTGCACATGCAGGAGATCAAAGGATACAATACAAGACAGTCAAACGCAAAATTTATACCAACTGGTGCATTTACGAATGCAAGCTCAAATGGACGAAGGATAAAATATATGCGAGAGTCCTTTGCTATCCCAGTTGTCTTGCGTGGACCTTGACACAAAGTCTATAAGAAAATCACTTCTAACGGTTCAACAACTTTCAAAATTAGTCCAGGTCATATTATGTGTTGTTACTGAAGTATCTATTGTTCTGTGGAAGGCGCGACTTTTCCATGCAATCCAATTTTCCCAAGGGCCATTATTCCTCGATGAAATTTGCTGAATCGGCTGCAAGCGATTCTCACAAATATCAGGAAAAAGTAATAACAGCATCAATGAATACGATTTTACTTTGTTCGTTTGGTTGCTTGTTCAATTGTTGATTTCGCTTGACCCAATAACGACGTGCGCTTAATTGTACTTGCGGAAAGTGAGACTTTCTCAGTGGGTCACAAAGGCATCAGGTTACAATTACAAGCTTGAAGGCTAGACAATAATGTTGTGAAGAAATTTCTGCCGATCTCAGCAAAGTATTTTTATTGTGGCCAGGAAAATGTTTTGAGTGCATATGGCGAGAAAATTGCCGTAATAAGATGTAATGGGAAATGTTTCCGCGACAGTGCGAGTATTGTGGTCAATTACGAAAATAGTTATACTGTATTTGCTAGGCGCGTTTGCATTTTGGTAAAATAAATTAAATTGCAATGCACGTTAAAAAACATGAGTTATGTTTCTTTTTCCAATAAAGTTCCCCGAATTTCTAAGCAAATTCAACCATTTCATCTTGTTGCTGATGCCTTCTGAACATTGGATCAGAAATTTTCATTGGCCACATGAATGTAAAGTAATAATTTGGTTCTCTACATCAGTAAACGCAATTCATCAGCTTATTTTATATGTTTAACATATATTTCCAGAGAGCTTCGGTTCTATGTATGGAACATTAATTTCTTCGAACTATTCATCTACGCCAAATCGATTTAAAAAATTTTCGCATTCTTTAAAAAGAGCCATGAAAATATCAAAATGAAAGAATAGTATCGATTTCTTTTCGTTACGCTGTATTTATATTTTATAGCTTTTAAGCTAATTTACAAAACTACTAAAAGCATAGTCCCAGTCAGATTTTTCTGAAACTATAAGAGCTAAATATGCAATGCGATTAATAAGACTTGGTATCTAAGGGGTTTTTTCCCGCATAAGGAAACTACTCTTGGAAAATTTTATTGGAATATGAAATGAAAGTTTTTTGTAATGATTTTAGCTTCTTCGTCGTCTCCCGTGCTCTCTCGAGGGAATCTAAACCGACTTCTCATCGGGTTAAAACGTGTAGTCTTGAGCACATCAACGAACTGTGCCCCTTAGGGCCTACCCACTCGGATGCTCACAGTCTACTTCATGGGTGCTTGTCGGCCAGCTAGTTCAGAGAGGAATTTCGGTCGTGGTTTTTGAAGCGAGTAGACTACGCTCGAATGCATTTTTTCAGCCACCAATTCAAATTGCCCATTTCAAACGCGCCAAGCATTCTCTTCAACTCTTTCAAACCGTCCGACGTTTCAAAATCGCGGTTTTCGAAAACCAAAACACGCGCTACCGAATACGTATACGGTTTTCATGGAATCAATCTCATTACTCAATTGGCACACATCGTATATATATATATATATATATATATATATATATATATATATATATATATATATATATATATATATATATATATATATATATATATATATATATATATATATATATATATATCTATATATATATATATATATATATATATATCTATATATATATATATCTATATATATATATATATATATATATATATATATATATATATTGTTGCGTGTTCTTTTGGTTCGCGGCCAATAATTTTAATGTTCCGGGAAAGTGAAAACGCAATGTCTTCTAATTTAAGTTAAAACAGTTTAATTAATTACAAAAATGCAGTAGCTCGCAGAATTATTTGTGCATGTAAAAATATTTTTATATATATATATATATATATATATATATATATATATATATATATATATATATATATATATATACGAGGTGTGTTCAAAAAATATCGCGAATTTTGTTTTTTTTCAAAAATTATTTATTTATTCATGAATATCTATTTTGTCCCCTTCAAAGTAATCCCCATGAGATATTATACACTTGTGCCAACGGTTTTTCCAATCTTCGAAGCACTTCAAAAAATCATTTTTTAATCTTGTTCAGCTCCTCCTTCGATGCCGTCTTTATCTCGTCAAGCGTAGCGTAACGTTGTCCTTTCATGGGCCTCTTCAGTTTAGGAAACAAGAAAAAGTCACAGGGGGCCAGATCTGGGGAATACGGTGGCTGCGGCATCATTAGTGTGTTGTTTTTGGCCAAGAAGTCGCGCACAAGCAACGATGTGTGAGCAGGGGCGTTATCGTGGTGCAAAAGCCAATTTTTGTTCTCCCACAAATCCGGGCGTTTCTGGCGGATTCCTTCGCGCAAATTGCGCATAACTTGCAGGTAATATTCCTTATTGACCGTTCTTCCCTGTGGCAAGAACTCATGATGCACCACGCCCCTGCAATCGAAGAAAACTGTCAGCAAAACTTTCACATTCGACCGAACTTGGCGCGCTTTTTTCGGTCTTGGTTCATGCGGCAGCTTCCATTGAGATGATTGAGCTTTGGTTTCCACGTCATAACCATAAACCCACGATTCGTCACCAGTTATGACCCTCTGGAGCAAATTTGGTTCGTCGCGAACAGAGTTTAACATCTCATTAGCAATGTTCATGCGTTGCTGTTTTTGGTCGCAATTGAGCAATTTTGGTACGAATTTCGCGGCGACCCGTCTCATGCCCAAATCGTTGATAAAAATCGAATGGCACGAGCCAATCGATATGTTTAGGTCCTCAGCAACTTCTCTAACGGTGATTCGACGATTGGCCAATACCATTTTCTCCACTTCATTAATTTTTTCGTCTGTTGTTGAAGTGCTCGGGCGTCCGGCACGCTCTTCGTCGTTCACATCTTCTCGGCCTTCTAAAAACATTTTGTACCACCGATAAACGTTGCTTCGGTCCAAGGTAGCTTCTCCGTATGCCACAGTCAACATTCGGAATGCATCCGCGCACTTAATTTCGTTTTTCACACAAAATGTGATACACGTTCTTTGATCCATTGTTTTGAATAAGTAAAAATCGAAGACGATTGAAAACACGTGCAAGTAAAGCAGCTATCACCAATCAAGTGAACATTCAAAATGGCCGAGCTTGTCGGCATAAGTGACAGACATGAGTACCAACATAACGCCACAAAAAAAATCGAAATTCGAATAAACGTAACCCGCGAAAATTCAAAATTCGCGATACTTTTTGAACACACCTCGTATATACATACATATATATATATATATATATATATATATATATATATATATATATATATATATATATATGTGTGTGTAAACATACCTTGAGTTCCGCGATACGTGAATTTCTCGCAAGAAATTTTTAACCTTAAAAATTTATTCGATACCCATCGATACTTTCGTTTTTAGTAAACTATGGCACATAATTTTCATGCAAGCCTCATGAAAATTATGTCCTATAGGTAAATGAAAATTCGACTGTGCATTTTAATGTTTATCTTTAAAGTTATGATCAGTTATATAAGAAAAAGCTTCATCTTTTTAGTTCGCGATTCCCGTCGGTCTTTTTGGAAATTTGGCGAAAATCGATGCAAAATTGCGACCTCCGGGCGCAAACTGCATTATATTCTGCATCTACCTATATACAAGGTGTATTCCAAAATAAACGAGACTGAGCTAAAATAGAAACGACAGGTGCTGTGTTCTGATAAATTCGAGTTTATTTATTCCAAATAGTCCCCTCCGACCTCGATACACCGTTTTGCGCGATCCAAAAGCTTTTCGAAAGAGTGTTCAGGGTGTCGGTACAAGCTTTTTGGATGCCCTCTACGGATGCAAAGCGTTTTCCTTTCATGGTTAAACGTAATTTTTCGATTAGGTAGAAGTCACAGGGAGCCATATCAGGCGAATACGGTGAGTGATTGATGGTTAAAATGCGATTTCTCGTCAAAAAATCAGTCACAAGAGTATCTTTCGAATGTTGAATTCTGAGCAATTTTTGGTGATCAGTTAACTTGTGCGGAACAAAACGTCCACAGACCTTTCGTAAGCCCATATGATCGGTTAAAATGCGATAAATCGATGTTTTGGAGGTATTCAACTCCGATTTAATGAATTTCAACGATGATTTCGGCTCATTTTTCATAAATGCACGCACAATTTCGATGGAGTTTCCGGTGATCACTGATTTTGGGCGGCCCATATGTTCATCATCATTTATATCCTCACGACCATCTCTGAAATGTTGAAACCACTCATGAACTCTAGCACGAAATAGACAATCATCGCCATACACGTTTTTCATCAATTCAAATGTTTCGGTAGAAACAAAATTTGATATTAGCTCTTTGTTCGAAACTCATTTTTTTACCGATGCAAAAACATACTGTCACTTCTTGTTTGTAGACTAGACTGGACTGGACTACCCCCTAAACATCTCCCCTGTCAACCTGAGAACCTAGCCTGGAACCGTTTGACACATTACTTCGGGCCAGCTCTCGTTTTGTTACGCCCTGAGGAGTCTTCAAGCTGGGGGATCGCTTTTCTAGCTGTAGAGGACAGGGGAAGAGGAAGTGCCAGACAAGCAATCGCCCAGCCCCAATACCCTCGGCTACTGTGAGTCTCTTTTATCTTTTAGGACTGCCCGAATATAATGTGCCACCTGGTTCCATTTGTCAGCCTATTCGAGTATAACCGCGACTATATTATCTGGGGTGAGCTCTCCCGTCTCATTGTAGAGTTCTCTTCGCAGCCTGTCCCATTTTATGCACGCAAAAAATGTGTGGCAGGCATTGTCTTTCTCTCCTGGGCAATACCGACAAGCGGGAGACCGTGACTTACTAATCTTGTGCAGGTAAGACTGAAAACACCCATGCGCGCTCAAAAGCAGGGTCAGATAGAAGTCAGTCTCACCATGCCTTCGATTTAGCTACGGTCTCACATACGGGATGAGGCGTGCAATCCACCTTCTCTTCGTGCGATTCACCCAATACTGCTGCCAATCGTTGAGTGAGCGCTGTCTCTCTTCGCGCACAACTATCTCCCTCTCATCTTCGTTTTGGCGTGGATAAATAGAGCGGCGCTCTCTAGCAAGGAGGGCGACAGGTGTCACGCCTGCAATCACATTCACCGCCGAATCAAAGATTGTCGGATACGAAGATGCAATCCTCAGCGCTCCTCTTCTTTGTACCTGTGCCAGGCGTTTTCGGTATATCTCCTTACTGAGAGCGTCGCCCCATATTTCTGCTCCGTACAGTAGCACTGACCCTACAGCACTCATCAAGAGGCGTCTTCTTGATGGCCATAAGTCGACTCAGAGCCGGTACTCCCGAAGCAGCGTTCTCAGCCGTTGCCCTGATTTGCTCAGAGGAACTCATCCTCGGGTCGATCAGTAGCCCCAGTTACTTCACCGCTGGTTTCGATTCGATTTGTATGTCTCCAATACTGATCATCCTTACTCTAGGGATTCTCTTTTTTGTCAAGATGACCACTTCGGTTTTCTCCAGTGCTAAACTGAGCCCGCGAGCAGTCATCCAGTCCCTCACTCGGCGCATTAGCATACCTAGCCTAAGTTGCGCTTGTTCAACGGTGCGTCAAGCGACCAGAGCCGTAACATCATCCGCATAGCCGATCAGGCGCGAATCATCTGGGATCTTCAGTATCAGTAGTCCGTCTTCCACTGGGGACCAAGGATAGAACCCTGGGCAACACCCGATGTAACAGCCAACCTTCGTTGGCCCTTTGTCGTGTCGTAGAGCAGGCTTCGGGCCTTTAGGTAGTTCCTCAAAAGCCGCATTAGATATTCTGGAACTTGAAAAGAGTTTTCCAGCGTATCCAGAATATCCACCCATCTAGCGGAATTGAAGGCATTCCTCACGTCGAGTGTCACCAACAGGACGAACTGTTGCTTGGTGCGAACATGTGCCTCTGCCTTTTGGACCGCGCTCACCGCCTCTGCAATCGCATCAATGGTAGAACGTCCTGCTCCAAAGCCGTACTGCCGAGGAGTTAAGTCCCCACCAGCATGAATCGCGTCAGTCACTTTAGACGCAATAACTTCGCTTCCACTGAACCGCATGTCACCAAAAAAAAATTTACGACAAAAGTCTCGTTTGTTTTGGAACGCACCTTGTATATAGACAGATATGCGTATATATACACATATATAAATATATATATATACATATATTAGTATATATATATATATATATATATATATATATATATATATATATATATATATATATATATATATATATATATATATATATATATATATGCATATCAACAAAAAGTGAACTCCGCAATCAATCCCAAGAAATTTATTGAAAAATATCTTTCTTAATCGTATCAATCGTTCACGTTTTATTCGATACCCATCGCCTTCGTTTCCAGTAGAAATAGCACATAATTTTCATGAAAGCTTCTTGTAAATAATGTCCTATAATTAAATGAAAACTCGGCATTGCATTTTTATGTTCATCTTTAAAGTTATGATCAGTTACAGAAGGAAAAGTACTGTCATTTTAGGTCGCTATTGTCATCGGTCTTTAGTATAGAAATCACTAGTTTAAGATTTCTGGGCATATAGTGTATAGTATAGTTATTAACTAGAAAGTAACGAATCAATTTTCAAATGGCGATTAACTCTATGATTTGCAATCACTGAATTCTTATTATTTCTTCGGAGAATTTTGCAAATGCTGTGTGTAACGTTTACGTGTAAGGATATAAGAAGGATATGTTATTAAGTTCATCATTAGGCGACGAATTATTGCGGAAGAGAGAAGCATCCTGAAATTGATCTAAATCATGTTTAATCGTATTTTTGCTGCGTTTAGAAATAATTTATTGGTTATTTCCGGTAGAAATGATTGACTAAAGTCTACCATTTATGCAGAAAATTAAAGATACCAATCATGATCCGTCACCAAGGAAATGGTATCTCCATCAAATCCTTGAAGAGTGCAAAACAATTGGCAACTTTCATACGAAAGATCATCAAAGTTCAATTTCTCGACATCAATGTATCATATTGAATCGTTAATATCTCCAGAGTCCTTAAAAAGATTGCAATTCGGGACCGATACATTTTAGTTCAATATGTTGTCCTTCATTTGAAACCTCTGCAATCAAAATTCTTACAAAAAAAATCGGAAATTCGGAAGTTCTTGCCCTTAAATGGGATCTAAGAGGTCAAAAGACGTACCATTTGCCGAAAACAGGACTAATCGATCTATCTCCGGTTAAAAGTTATGCGTGAACATACATTAAAAAAAACAACAATAAAAATATTCGTGATGAATTGATAACCTTCTTGCCTTTGGAAGTCGGTTAAAAACTCAACCCCTACAATAATGGGCTGATTTAGATTACGACACCATACAGCGAAAACTGAGTGTACGCATCGAGTGATCACAAGTGCATTGACTTTTGACATCTATTGCGACATCGCTTTACAGTTTCGTTGTTGTTGTGTTAGCATACACCATTGAGCGAAGATACTAACTGCAATTTTGTATGTGAACAGCTTGGACACTATCTTAATACATACACTATCTAGACCCAAAAATTTTGTTAAAGTGGGAGCTTTATAGAAATTAATGTCTAATATTTGTGACGTAGTCTAAATCAGCTTTTACTAATAAAAAAAATTAAGGGGAAAACTAGAAATTTCGGTTATCTATATACGTCTCAACACAATAAGCTTCAGCGAACCTTGCAACAGAGTATCTCCATCGCAAATTTAATCCTCGAGTTCAAATGAAATCTCGAGGATATCCATCTTTTTGTCGGAGGCCCGCCTTTGTACATGATGTATTGGATATTCTAAAAAGTATTGAAGCTTTTTGTCACTAGATGGTGTTCGTTGTCATATATCGCGCAATACTAATCAGATAGAGTCAAACTGACATGCGTTTGAAAGGTGACATCCCAGTCTACAATTTTCATATGGACAGTGTTGTATTTCGTCGTTCCTGTCAAAAGTTGTATTCATTTAAAAAAAAGTGAAATTTCTGAAAAAAAAAATTCGTTATATTTTACAATATCACTACGATCAAGGTGAGAAAAAATTTGCCGTGTCTACGGTCAAGATACTTTACCAAAATCTTTCGTTCTAGAAATTTTGATGTCAAACATGCACCTCGCTCGGGTCGACCAAATACTGAAAAAGTCGATGAAATCTTACAAAAAACTGAAGAAGACCGACACATAAGCAGCCATGACATTGCTAAGGAACTGAATATCCATCACCAAACTGTTTTGAACCATTTGCGTTAGGCTGAATACACAAAGAAGCTCGACGTTGAATTAACACAAAAAATTAGATCGACCGAATTTCCATTTGCGAAATGCTAATGAAACGCAACGATCGCAAAGATCATGGTCAACAAAGGTGAATTATCACAAACGACTTCAAAGCCAGGATAGACACCAAATAAGGTTATGCTGTGTATTTTGGGATTGGGAGGGAATCGTTTGTCATGAGGTGCTAGAACCTGGTCAAACACTCAATTCGGCTCTGTGCTGTCAGCAATTAACCAGATTGCAACAAGCAATTCAAAAAAACCGGTCAGAATTGATCAATAGAATGGGCGTTGTCTTCCATCATGACAATGCTAGACCACACACATCTTTGATGACCTTCGAGAATAATTTTAATATATCTGTCTGCAGTTCTTTCTATGTAGGGTGAAATGAATGCGAAATCGGAAGATTTTCGCACACCGTTACAGAATTCGCAATATGATTTCGTATAAGCCTCAATGTGAATGTACCGATTCTCAGTACCTTCGCAGCTTGCTAAACTCTTCGGTTTGATGCATAGCGTCTCCAATCCATCTCAAGCTTTCCATATAAACCAGTACAGGCACCAAGATATTTCCTTTCAAAAATCCCTGGATGCTTTTCTGCCAGCCGTATAGACATTCAGATTATCAGCATATGCAGCAAATGCGGGTTCCTACGCAGCGGCTTGCTATCGTCCTCGAATAGGCAAATCCAGTTTTCCTTGACAAAAAAGACGCAACCTCGAGAGAAAGAGATCTCGACGTTGCGTCCTTTCCGTCTAAGAAAACTACATTTACGTGTTTAAAGACGGCAGCAAGCTGGTGCGTATAAATTTGCCCCATGATTGCGTAGGCAATGCTATAATATTGAAATAAAGGCCGTGCGTAGAAAGACTGAGAAAAGCAGAGGCACAGTTACTATTCCTTGCTGCAGACTATTTAAAACCTTGAAATCACGTGCTTTTATCAGATTTCCATTTATTACAAGAGATTATTTTCCATATAACAATTGCACATAATAGTGATGAGATGTGGGTAGAAGTTGTTTGAAAGAGCTTAAAAATTAGTCTATCAAACAATGCCGTATTGCAAGCTTTCTCCATATCATTCAGGTACGCTCCGACACCTCTATTATTCACGAGTAGTTTCCAAAAAATGTGTGAGGTTACTTTCGCTATCGAATGTATAGCCGAATGCCCAGTTCAGAACCCAAATTGGCAGTTCGGCATCAATTTATATTTGTCAATTGCGTTCACCGCTTGATTCAGTATCACTTTGAACACCTTGCTGATGTGAGGCACAAAGCTGATTTGGTGATAAGCTTTCCTTTCCTTTCTTTAAAATCGGGAAGACTTAAGCCTTTCTCCACAGTGTTGGGAAATATAAATTGTTTACTATGTTGTTGAACAATATGCAATAATTTCGAATAGCAATCACTGGAAAATTTCGTGGTGCTATGTTAGGAATACCATCAACACCATTTGATTTCTGGTTGTTTATTTTATCACATATGAGACAAAAATCCTCATAGCTGATGAATTAATCATAAAGACTAGAATTTGATATGAAGACAAAGGTCAACTCTTCATTGAATTCAACAAGGGATTGGTTATTCAGGCTTGATTTGAAGCTGGGAATTTTGGGTTCGAGGACTTTTGAAAGTATTCATGTCCCTCTCTAAGGGTTTGACTTGACCTTGGCAGTCCTCGGAGTACGTTCGAAGTTCGCACCATTGGGTTGGTGGTGTAGGTTCGGTTGAGACGGACTTCCTGCTCTGCAAAGATAACCATGGGACCACAAAGGCGACTTCACACACGAACGGAGATAGCGGCTCCGAGGGGGGACCCAACAAAACTGGAGCAAACAAAATCAAAAGACCAAAAACATCCAAAAAAAGAAACAAATAATAACGACGACGCAACCACCAGTTGCAGCGACGATGTTAACAGTACATCGAAAGCGGTACTAACCACGGCAAAAACGAAAAATAATAACACGATGACATTGAAGGCAGACGAAAAACGGAGAATAGCAGACAGTCTGGTTCAGACTGAGATTCCTGCAGCGTTCGGGTGCAGCAAAAAAATGATGCGAACGCCAGAGCGTCCTATTAAGGAAAAGCGGGAAACTCTGCAGGACGCTTCAGGTGTTCGAGCCTCGGAAGATAACATAAAGAGCACCAAAAATTCGATTGTCATTGCTGCGATCGTTACCGAAGCGACCGATGCAAGGGTCGTAAATCCCGACATTGCAACGAAAAATCAAGAAGCTAACGAGGAGATTACGGCACTCAAAGCAAAGAGTGACCAGACACCGCGTGAATGCACCGCCAAAGTTGAAAATGTGGCGGAAGTACTGCACTCGGAAACGGAACGCGATAACCTCTCCCAAGGATGGTTGCAAGGTACAATTGCGGCCCAGCGATACGAAGAAGAAAGGCTACTCCGGAAAACGGGAGATGTTCTGAAAAGAATACAATCTGCATGCGACTCCCCAAAAATGAGCGAACCAGCAAAGGTGGGGCTCCTTGAACTAGAGGAGCTCCTAAATCATATAGGGCACTATTGGAGGAGCTGGTTAAGGGCTGAAGACGAACAGCAGGCTAAAGAGGCTCTTGGGGCGAAATCTAAAGGTGATATGCAGATAGCTCCACCATTAAAAGTCAATAAAAGAATGGCGTCTAGCCCAATCGAAGGAGATCGGGATAAAAGAAGGAAGGAAGAGGCACTTGATGGGCGTGGAGCACCAGATCACGTGTTCCAGACAGTGCTTACAAAAGGAGCGAAGAAAGCCGCTAAAAAACTCCTTCAAAAAAAGCCAGAAAGTAAAGTTCGCACGGACGCCCAACCAGAAAAAGGACCTGATGTAAACAGGAGAGGCAGAAGCCCCGACAAAGACCCCGGCAGCAGGCCCTGCTCGTAAAGCCCCAAGATGGCCGATCCTACGCGGAGGTACTGCGGGACATCCGGGGAAACGTAAGGCCCAAAGACACCAATACTAACATTAAAGTAGTACGACCAACGCGGTCGGGCCACATACTGGTCGAATTCGGAGCAGAGGCCGGCAATAAAGAAGCATTCTGTGACGCAGTAAAGTAAGTCCTCGGTAAAAGCGCAACTATAGCCCCGCTCGAGCCGATGGCAACGATATAAATACGAGACATTGACTGCGTCACGGATCTGGCCGAGGTAGAAGAGGCCATCAAAAGGGAGTTCCCTAGCGTGGGAAGGATTAAAGCGAGACTAACACCGGAAAACAACAGGGGACAACGCGTGGCCATAGTTGACTTGACCGAAAAGGACGCCTAACAATTCCTGAACAAGGGGAAAGTACGAATAGGGTGGGTTGTCTGTAGGATACGGCGAAGAGCAACGCCTCTTTAATTTTTCAAATGCCTTGGTTATGGTCACACCACGCAAGTATGCAAAGGACCCGATAGGAGTTCCCTATGTTACAAATGCGGTGAAATGGGACATAAAAGAAAAGAGTGTACGAAGGAGGCACACTGTGTTCTTTGCAAGGATGCTGATCCAAAACCTGATTTTGGACACATCTTGGGATCAGGAAAATGCCGGGTGTTCCAGGAAGCCCTAGCCAAGGCAAAATCATCCTGCATCCTGCAGCTAAACCTACACCGCAGTTCAACCGCCGAAAATCTGCTTGAGCAGTTTGCGAGGGACATGAAAGCCGACATCTTGCTGCTGAGTGAGTAACGCCATAATAAAAGTCCTGCATTATGGTATTCTGATGAAACTGGTACTGCCGCCATCTGGGTTCGGAACAGTGACTTTCAAGCGAAGAGTTGTGGACGCCGACTTTCCGCCGTATTGGCTGTGAGGGAACCATACCGGACGTGACATTCGCCTCGGAGTCGTTAGTACGGAGGATACACAACTGGAAAGTATTAGAGGACTACTCAGCCAGTGATCATCAGTGCATTCTGCTTGAGATCAGTGATGCTGTCTCCCGACGTCCGTGCTCTCGGCCTTCTACAACTGGATGGAACATCGGAAGAATGGACGTCGAGAGGTTCGTCGAGGTGCTCACAGCAGGTGAGCCGCTGCAGGGAGCTTCGGAGGGGACGGAAGAACGGGCAGCTCAAGACGTGGTGAACTCTACTATGAGCATTATTACGACTGCTTGCTGCGCTTCTATGCCCTGTCGAAGACCCCGGCACGGCAAGCCCCAAGTGTACTGGTGGTCAACTGAAATCGCTGAAAAGCGAAGGGAGTGTCACAAGCTTCGATGTGAGGCTCAACGGGCGCAGAACCGTGATGAGGCATGCAACCAGGTGGCAGCATATAAGTCGGCCAGGAAATGCCTTCGCAAACTGATCAACAGTAGCAAGGCTCGCTACTGGCAAGACCTAGTGGACAATGTGAACAAGGATTCGTGGGGCCTTGGCTACAAGCTGGTCATGGGGAAGCTAGGTGCCTTGTATACATGACGCGGAAAAGATGGACGCAATAGTGCGGGGACTCTTCCCCGCCCATTCCATCCGCGTTGACGCTGTCCATGGTGAAACAGCAGTCGAGTGCCCACTCTTCACACAGCTGAAACTGGAGGAGGTAGTCCTCTCATTGAAAGCGAGGAAGACTCCAGGTCCAGATGGTGTTCCAGCTGAGGTGTTGCGGCTCGTCTATCACCACCGTCCTGACTTACTGCTCAGCACATTCAACGCTTGCCTGCGGGACGGGGTTTCCCCGGTACGATAGAAGGTGGCGAGGCTCGTGCTGATCAGCAAGGGGAAGGGAAATCCCGAATCGCCATCTGCATACCGCCCGTTATGCATGCTAGACACGGCTGGGAAAGTCCTAGAGAAACTCATCAAGGGAAGACTCACTGACGCGATTCGTGCTGCTGGGGACCTATCTCCTCGGTAGTACGGCTTTAGAGCAGGACGTTCTACCATTGATGCGATTGCAGAGGTGGTGAACGCGGTCCAAAGGGCAGAGGCATATAGTCGCACCAAGCGACGGATCGTCCTGTTGGTGACACTCGACGTCAGGAATGCCTTCAACTCCGCTAGATGGGTGGATATTCTGGATACGCTGGAAAATTTTTTTCAAGTTCCAGAATATCTAATGCGGCTTTTGAGGAACTACCTAAAGGACCGAAGCCTGCTCTACGACACGACACAGGGCCAACGAAGAATGGAAATTACATCGGGTGTTGCCCAGGGATCTATCCTTGGTCCCGACCTGTGGAACGTGTCTTACGACGGGCTACTGAGACTTGAGATGCCAGATGAGTCGCGCTTGGTTGGCTATGCGGATGATGTTGCGGCTCTGGTCGCTGGACGCACCGTTGAACAAGCGCAACTTAGGCTAGGTATGCTAATGCGCCGAGTGAGGGACTGGATGACTGCTCGCGGGCTGAATTTCGCACTGGAGAAAATCAAAAAAGAGAATCCCTCGAGTAAAGATGATCTGTATTACGAATCGAATCGAAGTCAGCGGTGAAGTACCTGGGGCTACTGATCGACTCGAAGATGAGTTTCTCTGAGCATATCAGGGCAACGGCTGAGAAGGCTGCTTCGGGAATATCGGTCAATTGCACGAAGGGAAGGTGGACTGCGCGCCTCATCCCGGATGTGAGACCGTGGCTAAATCGAAGGCATGGTGAGACTGACTTCTATCTGACCCAGCTTTTGAGCGGGCACGGGTGTTTTCAGTCTTACCTGCACAAGATCGGTAAGTCACGGTCTCCCGATTGTCGGTTTTTCCCAGGAGAGGAGGACAATGCCTGTCACACATTTTTCGCGTGTACAAAATGGGTCAGGCTGCGAAGGGAACTCTACAGGGAGACGGGAGAGCTCACCCCGGATAGTATAGTTGCGGTGATGCTCGAATCGGTTGACAAATGGAACCAGGTGGCACATGATACTCGGGCAGTCCTGAAATATAAAAGGGACTCACAGCAGCCGGAGGCGCTGGGGCTGGGGGATCGCTCTTCTGGCATTTCCTCTTCCCCTCCCGCTAGGAAAGGGACTCCCCAGCTTGAAGGCGCCCCACGGCGTAACAAAACGAGACCTGGCCCGAAGTAATGTGTCAAACGGTTCCAGGCTGGGTTCTCAGCTTGACAGGAGAGGTGTTTAGTGGGTACTCCAGTCGCGCATGGGAGTCCCACACTCTGTGCATAAATAACATTCACCTCCCTACCGCAAAAAAAGGGTTTGATAGATTAACCAATTTAAAATAAGCTCCAATCAGAGCAAGTTTTTGTAAGTCTTAATTTACAATCCTATTATGTGAAGTTGTACTGTTGAGGTCAATAACTGCTTTATCAAGAAGGTTTATCTTGTCACTTGTAACTATAAGGTTCGATGCATCCAATGCGGGCTCTTTACAAAACAAACTATTCACTTACGATTTGTGCCAATTAAGTAATGAGACTGAGTTCATGAAAATCGTATATTTAAAAATTATTCTACAACTCTGCCATCCCCTTCAAAGTAGTCCCCTTGGGCAGCTATACAACGATTCCAGAGCGTTTTCCATACTTCGTAACATTTCTGGAACGCTTCGACCTGGATGTCCGCGAGTATCCTCGTCACGGCCGCCTGGATGTCCGTAATCGACTCAAAATGGGTTCCTTTCACCACCGATTTTGTTCTAGGGAACAAAAAAGTCCCAGGGCGACATATCGGGCGAATAAGGCGGCTGTTGCAGCGTGGCGATCCCTTCCGAGCCCAAAAACTGGGACTCGCTGAGGGCAGTGTGGTTCTTTGGCACCATCTTCGCGCACAGCTATTTCATCCCAAAATCGTCGGTTAAGTTTTGTCTGACTGGTTCACGGTTCATACCCAGTTCCGAGGCCAACATTCGAACAGTTAAACGCCGATCTTCACGGATTAGGTCGTGCGCACGCTGCGCATCTCGACTGGTTCCCGCTCCGCGCCTCGTCTTCCACGCTTTCACGCCCGTCCTTAAACTCTTTATGCCATCAAACAACTGCGCACAACTAAGAGCGCTATCACCATGCACTTTTACAATTTTACCGTACGTTTCCGAAGCCCAATCTGGCGCAAAACTTTATGGCGCCGCGTTGCTCTTGATTTCGTTTCTCCATTTTCGTGACGAGCAAAACCAACACACGTCTACTCAACACGACACAGCAGGGGAACTAAACGAGCTAGAGCGATGATAAATACCTGTATATCAATGGAGAGGGGAAGGATGCCGGAGAAGGGGAAGGGAATTTCAAGGTCGCATTTTACCGCAAGTGCGGCAATAAAATCAGTCTCATTACTTAATTGTCACACCTCGTACTTCGTTCTTGGCTTAGTTCCTTAAGTATGAACGAATAATGTTGCGGACGTTCTTAAAGTACAATTTCAACATATACAACGTTTTAGTCGTGAACACGCCGATAAATATTGTTGACGCGTGTAAGAAGAAGGCTTTTTAATTTTTTCAACCCTGGAATGGTTGGTGCCTCGTATCCTTGCATAATGTTTCTGCGTTAAATTTTCGGAACCACTTTCTCAATAGCTCCTAATATTGGGTTTTCCAGCTGCGGTAACTAGACATCTATTTGATCATTAGTTCGACTCTTGTTATTAGGTACCATTAAACAAGCGTTTCCATCATCAGAAGGTGGACATTGTTTCTGGTAGTTTTGATTAAACTTTCTTTGAAACTTATCAGAATCCATAGCTTTGAAGTTCGTTCAATCAGTGATTTTCATTACTGGCGGGGATGAGTAAGACATCATTCCTTCGTTGATTTATGAACATGACTTTAGCGTCATAATCCCTATCATAGGGAAGTACCTGCAATTTCCGTGAGGGATTATTAAATTTGAGTTCTAATCGAGCGACAGTAATGCACACGTTGAAATATGAACTTCTCTTTGAATGTAATGGCAACTCGGACCCATGTAATGTACCTTTGAATTCAATTTGGCTCTGTGTTGTCCACGACTTCAGAAAAGCACTTACTGGATTATATGTAGCGTTTGCACATGATGTGTGCCGAGCATTGAGATCTCCAGCAATAATGTAGTAACTATGCAGTCTTATGTAATAAATATTGCAGCCCTTAAATTTGAAGTTATTATTGCCAGCAACATAGGCCGATATAACAAAGAAGTTATATCCTCCTTGCCGTGAAATCTCGATAGCAAACACTTCACAACATTCAAAGTTTTTGAACTCAATTTGGTTAATTGTTCGGAAACAGTAGGTTGTTCTAATCAATATGCCGGTATCACCTCTCCCGTCACAATTTTAAAGCTCCAAATCCTTGAATGTGATGGAATCCCAAGAATTGAGGCGGGTTTCAGGAAGAAGAAAGAAATCGGGCTTTTGCCTGAAAATCAAGTCGAGGAGATTCAAAGGTCGATACAGCGTTGCAATTGAGTTGACGTTCATAGAAATGAGAGAAGCGTATATTTAATTTCGAAAATAAGGATTAAATGTCCGTACTATTGTCTTATAAACATTTCCAGCGCTAATCAAAATTTGAACTTGAGCAATTTCATCATTGTTATACAAATGCTTTGTGCTGATCCTCCGGCAATGGATGTAGGTAGATACCCCAGTCTTGACGGGATTTGGTGCCAATCGAGTGTTTTGTTTATATTGAACTTTTTTTGTTTTGTCCTGTTATTCACATATTGTGGGCATCCTAGATTCGACGCAGGATCACCAAGTACACCATATAATGACTTCTCTTTAGGTTTCATCAGAGCCATTTTGCATTCATTAGGCCCATGAACCTCCTTGCATTTCACGCATCGATATTTCATGGCACAGTTATCAGCCGAATGTCATAATCTCTGGCGTCTGCAATGGCTGACTTCATTTTTGTGGAGCCACCCCACCTCACCGCGTTATAATTATAATGTTTGCTGAAGGTAGACGAGGTTATTTTTACTTGTTATTTGGACCAGAAAAATCGGTAGCAGCCTTTTACCATTAATGAATTCCATTTCATTTGTTTGTGTTGTGTTTGTATCGGTCTTTCTTCAACGTCAAATCCCTTCAGCACGAAAGTTGGACTTTTCGTCGATTTAGAAGCGGATGTAAAATGCAGTGCTTTCGCTGCTTGAAGAGCCTCTTTTGCTCTCTTGAAGTCAATGACTTCGTCCTGGTAGTAATTTTCTCCTTATTTTTTCTTTTAATATGGCAGTTTGCCAGTATACATTCAACCGACGGTAACTGCGCCCCTATACTCGGGCCGAATGCACTGATTGCGAATACTTTTTAGGGTTTGGTTAGACATTTTTTTTTGCAATACCTTAATAAAATCGGTACCTGTTTGTCCGTCCATCCGTCTGTCCATCACTACGTCACAGCAAGTTTACTCAGGATCCAGAGGAGCTGCAATTATCAGATTTTGTGAACGGCTTAGAAGTTTCTAGTTAATAAAATTTCCATGGTCGAAAAAAATGTCAAAGCACTTTAAGGGTGGCCTCCACATGTAAAGATGTGACCCTTTAACAAAAATTCTTGACTGAAGATCGTCGAGTAGAGTATCAAATGAAAGGTCTTGACGAGATCTTTTAATATCTGTTAAAATTGTAATGCCAATAAGCCGAAAAATCTGAAAAAATCATGGGCGCAGTTCACTATGGGCACAACATCGATAAAGACCTCAACAGTCGAGATTCACTAAACTCTGTTAGTAATAGGATAATTTATCAATTTTTAGTTTTCTCGAATAAAATCATGAGGGTTCCCTTGAACGCGATTCAATTTGGTATCCTGATAGCAATTGTAATTTCAGAAGGCTCAAATAATATTCAACGATGTTATGGAGGTATTACAACAACAATAATACATGGCTATGGAACAATATGCGCTTCCAATCGAGTCAAACACTTTGAGCTTGCTAGGATTTGCATGAAAAACTAAGAAAGGATATGAATAGTGATTAATTTTGAGAACATGCTCAACGACTGGTAGCTCAGTAATCGTAAAGTGCGAATATTGAGTAAAAATGTGTTAGTTCTCGCCAGCTTCAATATTCAAAGTCTTCTTCTTCTTCCTTGTAGCACAAAAGCCTCTCTCGGGCCTTCATTTCCTGCAAATGGTGCCTCCAACTATCTCGGTCCATTGACCGCGTCCTCCAATTTTGAAACCCAAGCAGCGATGAATTGTCTTTGTTGAATGAGTCAGACCAGTGTTTCCTCAGATTCCTCATTGGTTTCTGCCCTTCATTTCTCCCAACGAATACGTTTTTGGGTATCTGTTGTTCGTCCATACGTTTCATGTGTACCGCCCATTGCAGCTTCCACAGTCTTAGAATCGTTGAGAACTGCGGCTCGTCAAAAATTTCGTACAGCTCATGATTGTATCGAATTCGCCATCTAGCTTTGCTCCGATTATTCGCCTCAGGACCCGTCGATCAAAGGCCTTTAATATATTGATGTTTGGGTTGGGGTCCATGTTTCACACCCATAGAATAACACGGGTCTTTTTCGTATACTTGGAGGTTTGTTTTTCTGTGTATGCAGTTGGTCTTCAAGATCGTCAAAACCGCATAAAATATTTTATTTGGGAGCTGTACTCTTCGGCGTATTTCGCCTCTTTTATTACCCGTTTTCGTTATTTTGGCGCCTAGATACACTAATTTGTGCACATTTTCGACGCTGTATCCGCCAAGTGTGATATTTTGGGCATTTGAGATATTTTCCCTCGACTGCGTCATGAGCTTTGTTTTATTCTCATTTATTTGTAGCCCTACTAGTTTTGCTTCGCTTTCGAGTTTCAGGAAGAGTTCTTTGGCAGTTGTTAATGACGTGACAAAATGTTGATGTCGTCCGCATAGCTACTACTTGGCTCGACTTGTATAGTAATGTACCTCGTGTACCACCAGGTAGGTTTCCTATGACGTACTCCAGAGCCAAATTGAATAGCAATAGGGCCAGTCCATCTCCCTACTTTAGTCCGATATTTGTGTCAAACACATAGGTGAGTTGGTTAGTGATGCGGACTGGGAAGGTCGTCGACCTGATTATCATTTTGGTAAGACGGAGTAATTTGGCTGGGATGCCAAAGTAGAGCATTATTTGGTAGAGTACGTTACGATCAATAGTGTCATATGCTTGTATAAAGTCAACGAAAATTTGGTGCACGTCTATGTTGAACTCCCAGCATTTTTCAAGTACCTGCTTGACAGTGAATAATTGGTCTTTCTCAAATTTCATTTTCTAAGATCTTTGAAAAATTTTGTACGCCGTACAAAGTAGTGATAAGCCTCTATAATTTTCGCACTGTAGCTTGTCACCTATTTTGTGGATAGGGAAAATAATTGATTGGCTCCACGCTTTTTGCATATTTTCTTGTTGCCCAATATGCTGCATGACTTTGTGAATAGCTTGCCACCATATTTGATGAGCTCCACTGGAATCTCATTGATGCCCGGCGCTTTATTATCCTTTTGGGCTTTGATGGTCATATAAACTTCATCCAGAGTTGGTGGGGTCAATGGAAGCCCTCCGCAGACATCTATATGCTCCGATGTTCTGGAGCTGTACGGAGGATTAAGGAGGTTCTTGAAATATGATGCGCATCTTTTCTTAATCTTGGTTTCATCAGTGATGATATTGCCCATGTCATCGCGACAGAGCGTGGTTTTGGGCTGATAACCTCGTTTCGGGCTTTTAGCTAGTTTTCATGTTTGTCTTGTGTTGTTGCTCACTACACTTACATCGATGCTTCTCAATTGGGCGTCATAGTATTTTCTTTTCTTAATTTTTATGATCCCACTCGCTACTCTTCTGACATTTTCATAGTGTTCTCTCTTCGTCTTAGTTTTCCTACCTACGTATTCTTTGTACGCCTGATTCTTTTTGTCTAACGCATTCTGGCACTCATTTCTTCATTTCTCTTGCGTCGGATTTAATGTTTGATCGTCTGTTCTACCACGGTCTTAATAGTTGCTTTTACTTCCATACATGGCTCGTTGCTTTTCTTTAGCGATGCGTCTGATAAGATGGAAGCCAGCAGATTGTCGAGTGTCGCCATGAAATTTTCGGCCACAGAAGCCGTTTGGAGCCTTTCGATGTCAAATTTTTGAAGCGGGCTTGTCTTCGCGGAATTTGCCTTTGACATACCACATCGAAAGGCTAATTTGATGAAGTAATGATCTGAGTTACAATTGGCTCCTCGGTATGTACGGACGTTAAGTATGCTCGAGGCCCAACGTTGTTGGATCAGAACATGATGGATCTGGTTTTGTATGCTGCCTTCCGGTGATACCCAGGTCATTGTGGGAAATATGTTGGAAGCAAGTCTTGTCATTTGTTTCATCATGGAGGTTATATCCTCCACTCGTTCCCCAATGAGATAGCTCATTGCGTTGGAATCACCCAGAACTCTTTTTGTGTCGTTTGTAGGCAACGAGTCGACTAGTCTTTTCAGGTAATTCTAGAAGATTTCCTTCGATTCTTCGTCCTTTTCTGCAGTCAGGGCGTAAACATTTATCAGCCAGATTTTGAAGAACTCCGCTTTTATACGGATCGCTCACAACCGTTCAACCGTTCGAATTCTCGTTTTCCAGTAAGCTTCCCACATTTGAATATTGTGTGCGATCTCATGTCTTAAATATCATTTCCTGTCCAGTTCGTTTCCTGGATTGCCAGTATTTTTAATTGATATTGACTGGCCTGTTGCAAAAGGTCCTCCTCTGACATTTCAGATCCAATGCCATAGTCCTTTTTCCGTTTGCGAGGTCGTTGCCGTGAGTCCAATCCATTCCGAGGCCCTTCTGCAGGTTTCGAAACATTTTAAGGTTTCCCAGGGACGAAGAGTTAGCCCGCCGCCCAACCTCCGTTCCAACGGCATTGTTATTACTTCGATTCCGTTAGTAGGCACGGAAGATTTGCCTTCACCCTCACCCTCTTACGTCTTCACAAAGGAGGTGTAAGTATTATTTAGTAGCAGAACTGTAGATGTTTTTACAGTTATTAGTATTTCTCGACATTTAATGTCCCATTATAGGGGAATCAGTAAACATAATGTGCGACCCCAACAACATTTATTACCATTTAATCGTGGGGCTTATGATGAGGAATCATGGAAGCTGTTGGTTGGAGAAACATGGAGTTCTCTCCTCCTTTCTCAAACGGGCTTGTGACCGTCTACAGCGGAGTTAATTATTCACATAACAAAGATTAATTTCCTAGAATCTCAGTAAAAGAACGGACAGTCGGATTGGGATTTCAATATAGTTTTATAAATTAGTATTGACTCTTAAAAGTGAAGTTCATTCGCATTTAAAAATAATTCCCTTGGCATAGTTCAAAACATTCTCTCATTGAATTTACTATGCACATACACTAGGAGAAAAAGCCTGCGCTCATCTGCGTGCAATCAAATCATAATGTTTGAAAATCGAAGCAAAATAAAAGCTTTAACGACTATCTTTAATCAGAATTTCATTAGTTTTACTTTAATAGTTTTTAAGCAATAGTTATTTTCACAAAAACATACAAAATCAAGGCAGAAAAAGTCTGCGTTTACATGTAATAAACGTTTTCAAAAGACTGATAATTATAGTTCTGAAGCCAATCAATAAATTGTAGGATATCCTCGATTCTTTATGACCTCTTGAAGTCCTTAAGGCATCGAATTGATGAGCTTCGCCATCTCTTCTGGTGATGTTTTCTCCCACTCTTCTCTGAGAACATTTTTAAGCATTTCTTTGCAACGCGCTTTTCCGCTTAATCGGGGAAATGAATGCTTTTCGCCCTTTTAGAATTTTCGTGATGGTATCAGGACAAATTTGTTTTCAGAACTTTTTCTTAATTTCTGCTGCTATTTCCCTTGCAGTCAGTCGCGGATTTTTATTTACGATTGTGAAAATATTTCGCATTTCTCTCAAGGACAGCTTTGATGGACGACCAGAACGGAGTTTCGAGGTGAGTTCTTTTGTCAATTTGAAATTGTTTACAACTCTTTGAATCGACGAATATTGTCTTCCAATGACTTTTCCTATATTTCAAAAGCTTTTCCCTCCTTCCATAATCTCACAATAATTTTCCTTTCGTTCACATCAATTTTTTTCTCTTATTTGTCATTGCAAAAAACACGTTTTTTCAGTATGCACACTTTTCAATATCTTACTAAACACTTGCCCAAATGAAACTCAATAAATTACTGATGCAAGACAACATTAGGAAGGTGCACTTGAAAAGTTATTCTTCGGGGAATCCCCTAATTTGATGAGTTAACGCAGACTTTCTCTGTCTTGATTTTGTATGTTTCCCGCGAAAGTACAGTTATCTCAAAAATCGGTCGGAGGAAATTAATGAGAGTCTGGGTGCCTAGTGATAAACAAATGTTCACCGATAGGCGAAACAAAATCTAGAAATTGTTCGATACGTTTCGTGTTGTGAATGTTGAAAACGGAATGGCATCAGGTGAACGCAGACTTTTTCTGCCTAGTGTAATTCTAACAGACCAAATCCAACCTACGGCGCATATCTGCAACCTTATCAACAAGTGAAAAATGTTTCAAAATCAGCATCTTGCAAGTGACAAGCTCTTCAACAAACGCAGGTGTAAGCATTTCCAAAACCGCGGGTTTAAACCTGGATTCAGTTCACCTATGTATGTTAACAATGGTTCTGTTTGCGATAACATTTTCTAGCGAAAGATTTTCGAACGAATCAAGAACGTGAGGAAAAGATAGCAAGCACTAACCAGTAAACAGAAACAGGAAAACAACAAAAGCCGCCGTGATTCAATAAAACGCTGGAAGTCGACATCAAAATCGTTTTATTTTTACAGCTGCGAAAAAGCACTAAAAGCCCCGTCGAATAAACATGCTGATTGTTTAAAATACACTTAAACGTGACTTTCTAGGAATTTTAAGTCCAAGCTATTCAAAACATGTGATAATATTTTTATGGACCCGTGACGGCCCTCTACAACTATTATTATCCCAGACAGGCAAAGTATGTCCCCCGGATTTTCCCAGATAATATACAAAACACAAAGTAGTCCGTCCTGGCACGTTATTCTGATGAGACCCAACTCTTAATCGATGTGTCGATAAAAAAAGATAGATTATACAATTCATTTAAGCTTAAATCAACTGTTTCGCGGGAATGTCACCAGATCTGCTGAGTTAGTCTTTTTATGCGCTTGCTACCTTGAATGTGTTTTTAGCTGATGTGTGACAACTGTCTGCTTCTACGATTGAATGTAGGAGGGTAGAATTTCATGCGAACATGTTAAAATTATTGAATTCATCAGATTCGTATATTCATGTTTGTGTGTTGAACTGTATCTCTTCTTAAATTAATTCAAATACAAAGCAAGAACTACTCATAGATAAGATAGGCATTGCGTTATTCATTCTAGTGAGCGCTTATACATACCCTATTCAGAAATAATATTTCCCGATTTCAAACATTCGACAGAATTTACTAAAACTACAAATTGAATATTTATTACAAAGTTAATCGCCAATGGCTTTTACAGTTCGACAAAAAAGTCTTCGTACGGCGCTTATTTTTCTGTATAAGTAAGAATACCGTTCAGATATATCAATATTTTTTTATTTTAGGAATTAATATGTTTTCTATAAACTTATAATTATAAGATACAACAAAAAAATAAAAACTTATCCATTCGTTTCGATATAGTAGTTCAAACTGGTAAATTTATCAACATTTAACATCAAAAAAGTCTCCGTATGATATTACATCTTAATAAAATTATAAGAAAAAGGAATTTTGTATAAAAATTGTTTAGTACTTAGTAGGATTCCCCTTAGCTTTGATGACTGCTGTCAATCGTCTGAGCATCGAAGAGACTAGTTTGGATGTTATTTCGGGTCCTATAGAGTTCCATTCTTCTTGGAGTTTAGCTTTAAGCTGTTGCCTGTTTTTTATTGCGTGTTTGCGTACTCTACGCTCCAATTCATTCCATAAATGTTCTATTGGGTTTAGGTCGGGTGATTGTGGTGGACTGTGTAGTTGCTTGGGTAAATTATATAGTAGCCATTCCTTAACAATCATTGATGTATGCTTAGGATCGTTGTCTTGTTGGAAAATGAAATCACTTTCCATGCCTAAAGCTGATATGCTTTCGCGCAAACTCGTTCTAAGAATGTTTAGGTAATCCCACCGGTCCATTGTGCTCTCAAAGAAGTGCAATTTTCCAACTCCTGAAGCTGCCATACGCCCCCAAACCATTACATTACCACCGCCATGCTTGACTGTTGGAATTAGATTTTTGCAATTGAATTCCTCATTTGCTTTGCGCCAAACTTTTCGCTTGCCATCTGATCCAAAAATGTGGAATTTACTCTCGTCAGAAAATACAACGCGATTACGGAAATTAGCGTCATTATTTTGTTGCATTTTCGCAAAGTCTAATCTCTTCTTGCGATTAAGCTTGGAGACCAATGGCTTTCGCCTTGACTTTCGACCATGGAAATTACTTTCCCGTAGAACGTTTCTAATGGTTTCATTACTTACCGTTAAATCAAAGTCTTTTCTGGCCTCGTCTGCTATTTTACATGCGCTGGTTCTAGGATTATCTTTTATTTTGCTTACTATTGACCGCCGCGCTATATCGCTTAAACTTTTTGGCCGTCCCGAACGGGGCTTACTTTTGAACGAACCGGTTTCTCCATATTGCTTAATAACATATTGGACACTTGACTTAGGTCTACCAATTACTTTCGAAATTTCACCCATCGAATTTCCTTCCCAATAAAGGTTTATGATCAATTTCCTCGTATCTACACAAATTTCTTTACTCATGGCGGAATATTGGATTTTCTGAAGTTGATACAAATCTGCACGCGGCTAAAACTATACTAGCTGTACTCCAGAATAAATAGTGAACTCTTGTTTGTGCAAAGCATTGTTTACATAACTATGTAAACAATGCAAAGCATTGTTTAAAAAATTTCATACGGAGACTTTTTTGAGATAAAATTTTGTAAAATTCTCTAAATTGAATTACCATATATTAAGAAATGGATAAAGTCTTGCATTTATCCCTGAACTTTGTTACAAAAGAGCTGTAGAAAACATTGCAATCATTTAAATAAAAAAAAATATTGAAGTACATGAGAGGTGCTCATAAAAATCAAGAAAAAGTAGCGTCGTAGGGAGACTTTTTTGTCTAACTGCATATGTTTATGTGTATACACTAGGCGGAAAAGTCTGCGTTTACCTGATGCCATTCCGTTTTCAACATTCACAACACGAAACGTATCGAACAATTTCTAGATTTTGTTTCGCCTATCGGTGAACAATTTGTTTATCACTAGGCACCCAGACTTTCATTAATTTTCTCCGACCGATTTTTGAGGTAACTGTACTTTCGCGGGAAACATACAAAACCGAGACAGAGAAAGTCTGCGTTAACTCATCAAATTAGGGGATTCTTCGAAGAATAACTTTTCTAGTGCACCTTCCTAATGTTGTCTTGCATCAGTTATTTATTGAGTTTCATTTGGGCAAGTGTTTAGTAAAATATTGAAAAGTGTGCATAGTGAAAAAACGTGTTTTTTTTGCAATGACAAATAAGAGAAAAGAAATTGATGTGAACGAAAGGAAAATCATTGTGAAATTATGGAAGGAGGGAAAAAGCTTTCGAAATATAGGAAAAGTCGTTGGAAGACAATATTTGTCAATTCAAAGAGTCGTAAGCAATTTCAAATTGACAAAAGAGCTCACCTCGAAACTCCGTTCTGGTCGTCCATCAAAGCTGCCCCTGAGAGAAATTCGAAATATTTTCACAATGATGAAAAATTGAGCAAAAGTTCTGGAAACAAATTTGTCCTGATACCATCAGGAAAATTCTAAAAAGGGCTGAGTACCATGAACGATTAATCGGAAAAGCGCGTTGCCTGTTCTAGGGAGCACTTAAACCAATCTCAAGAATTTTGGAATAATGTGCTTTTTTCGGAGGAGAGCAAATTCTGCAGTTTCGGTATAAAAGGACGAAAAATAGTCTGGAGAAAATCAGGAACAGCACTACAAAACGAACATTTGCTACCTACTGTAAAACATAGTGGTGGTGGAGTAATGGTTTGGGGATGCATGGCGGCCGCTGGCGTTAGTAACCTAGAATTCATTGAGTCGACAATGAATAAATTCAGTTCCCTTAACATTTTAAGAAACAATTTGGAGTTAAGTGCCCGAAACCTCGGCTTGGGTAATGATCATCACTTCCAGCAAGATAATGACCCCAGGAATACACCGAAATTGTGAGGCTCTGGCTACTTTATTGTACTCCAAAACTTCTATATATGCCATCGCACTCTCCAGACCTTAATCCCATTGAGCATTTATGGGACTCGGTCGAGAGATGAATTCGACAACATATGATAACGAGCAACGAAATGCTGAAAAATGTTCTCAGAAAAGAGTTGTGTTGTGTGAGCAGTCGAAACGCGTTTGCTTACACAATAAAGCAAGGCCCGATGGCTTTTCAAAAAAAACGTATCTTTTGGTTTGTCCATTAAAACAGTACTAAATGATATATCTATGTATGTGTGTGTGCATCTGCGGCTCCAGTTCTGTGTGCTTTATTTGCGCTGACAGCTTTTTCGCTTCCTTACTTTTCACGATTAACTTGCAATTGCAATTGTGGTAAAAAATGTGTTCACTTTCGAGTTAAGACAACTTTCTGAAGTTTATGGGTAGTATACCTACTGTGGTGGGCAAACGTTTTGGCACATATCTATGTATACATGTGCCAAAACTTTTGTCCACCACAATAATACAAAGCCAAAAGAAAATATTGATTTCATTTCAGGGGTTTAAATCCCATTAAAATATAATTTATGGAAAAAACGGTAGGAGTTTTCTGCAAAACACGTTTCTGGCTGCGCAAAAGTTTTGGTGCACTTAATTTTAAAAGATTTCCTGCATTAGGTAAGTTGTACGAGTTACACTGGCAAAACGTATATTAATAATACAATGGGAAATCTCTGAAGAATATTTGACAGGGAGTAGAATGTATGTATTGCGTGTATAGTTTATTTGTAAAATAGTGATTTTCGCTTGTAGGCAGAAGGAAATTACTCAAGAGGAGCGTGAAATAATTGTGAATTTACTTAAAAAGAAGAAAGTGAATCGTTTGGAAGAATAGTGGATAAATGTCAACTTACAGTCTGCAGTATGAACCGTTACAAAAAACGGTGTAGAGTTTGCAGATTCCCGACAAAATGGATGCCTCCAAAAACTTAATACAAGGAAGGAATTACAGGTTTATTAAAAACACAGCTTTTACACCAGTTGTCTTATTACAATAATAACATACAGATGTAAGATTCATTAAGAAACTCTCAAGACAACATCGCCAGATGTTGCAGCTCAAATGAAACGTACTTCAAAAAAGATTCAGACCAAAACTAAATGTAGTGTTCTTCATCGTTATAGATATAATGCAAGGGTACGCTGTTGAAAAATTTTAATTATTAAAAGTAATCATGTAAACAAGGTAATTCGCCTGTCTACGTCGAGAAAATTATAGAAAAAAAACTTTCCTTCATATTTTCAACGAAAATTTGAAAAAGATAGTCGAAATTCGGACTTAGTAATTTTATTTCCAGCAAGACAGTGATGCGATATTTACGGCCCATAATGCAGATTCAAGATCTTCATTGGGTGCTTTTCGAATTTTTAAGTACATATATGTATACAACACAACATTGTCAAACGTTAATAGATTGTAGAAGAGTTTGGTGTTAAATTCATTAGCTTTGAAAAAATGAAGTTCTACTAAAATTAAGTTTCTTAAAATTTAGTACATTATTTGCTTAAGATTATTTACTTAAAACTACTCGTTCGCTGTATCCATTGAACGATTGTCCGATGCTGTTCTAGCTTCTTCCGCCTTGTGCTCTACTGCTCTCCTTCTTGCTAATTCCACTAGCTTCTCCGCATATGATTTGATTGGCTCCATCGCTGCCCCTGGTAAAGCGCCTCGTTGGGGTAGACCGCCCGTCTTCCCGTTTTGTATAAGCCTGTGCAAACCCGGAGGATTTTCCGCTCCACTAATCCTATCTCATTCCATTTTGCTTTCGACGAATCAGGATTTTATAGGCCAAAGCCTTGACTCGCTTGCTGGTTGTCGATTGCTTCCTGAAAAGGGGTATAAGAAGATGGTACGCATAAGTCACTTTTTTCAAAACATTGTCAACGTGAGCACGAAAACTACCCCCCAGTACTTGGTTTGCCTGAAGCAGTGCACCCTCTATCCATTCAACTTAATCCTGGAGTTACAGATGCCTCTTGCACGATGACCAAAGTTAATTTGGGGGTCCTTAAACATAACTTATTCACTTTTGTTTTGCATTTACTTTGATTCCCCATTTCCGGTAGTGTGCAATGAAGGATGCCAAGTAGGCGGCCCATAATGCTGAAATGTGGATCACGTATAATGTTACTCATACTTTACCAACTCTCCCATATTCACGGAATCTCAATCCAATCGAGCATGTGTAGTAAGGATTAGAAGGACGTTTGTAGAAGCATAGACATTTTAAAAAGATACATTTAAATTCTGTACTTGTATTAGAATGGAACAAGTTGAGCAGACAGAACTCAACTTACAATATGTAGACGCCAATAATGGTTAAGCCGCAGAAAATAATGATTAAACACTAGAAATAAAAACCATTTTTAGTCCATTTCAACCTGCCGCTATTTTGTCGCAATATCACTAACAACCATTGATTGAATGAAATCTTAAAAATTCTTTTGGTATTCATTTTGTCTCAACGTTCGGTTAAGATTCAATCAAAATTATAGTATCTGGTTCGATGGAAAACCCGTAGATAGTTTTTGGTATAATCAGAGAAAATTCAAACGGCTATAACTTACGTAAATATGACTTGACTTTATTGAAACTTGCAGAATATAAGTTCCTTTTATAGGACTACCTAAATATAAAATTTCAGTTTATTTACATTTACCCATTTGAATTCTAATAATATTGTGTTTAACAAACTTCAAGTATTTCTTATTATTGAACCGATTACCATGATTTTGTTACCTGTACTTTTGTTGTTGAAGTTGGGGAAGAATAATGCAAATTTACTGAATATTCTCATTTAAAACGGCTGTCATCTTGTTTAACGACCACTGATGTCACTCGTTGAATGACTTCTCAAAGATATTCATGATACATATCCTTCCTAAAATTTTAATGCAAACCCCTTACAAATCCATAGTGTCAGAGTTGATTCGAATTCCATATTTTTCCCTAGCTATGTATTGTTGTTGCAATACAGGAAAATTCAAACCACTATAACTTCATTAAAAAGTATTTGATCCTTCTTAAATTATGGAACTTGGTGGACCTTGCAAGTAGTCATCTGGATATCAAATTTCATGGAATTTGGGGAATTTCATTCAAGAAACTGTAAAATTGATCAATCATACTATTGCTAACAAAGATCAGCGAACTTCAACTTCTGAGGTAATTGTCATTGTTGTACTCATAAGGAACTACGTCCCTGATTTTTTTTCCAGATTTTTCGGTCAACTGGTGTCCAATCGCGCGTATTTCCCCCTCCCCTGTCTACCCCGTTCTCGATGTTGCAGCTCTAACAACGGATATCAAAAGATCTTACCAAGAACTTTCATTTAATATCCTGCTGTGGAAAAAAATGTTTGGGTCACATTCTTATCTGCGGAGAACCCCCTTAAAATCGTTTGAATTTTTTTCGACTACGAAACTTTCATTAACTAGAAACTTCTGAACTGCTCGCAAGATGTGATGAATGTAGCTTCTCTAGTTTCTGAAGATAGTTCCTGTGATGCACTGACGGGCAAACAGAAGGACGGACAATCAGGTACCGATATTAATAGGATATTGTAAAAAATATTTTTTTAAAAAGCCTTAAAATGACAGCAGCTTTTAAGGAAAAACAGGCATAGCTGATGACTAAAAGTTTTTTTGTGGTAGGGAGATGAATGCCATTTACGTACTCAGTGTGGTACTACCATGCTCGCATGTGACTGTACTACCCACTAAACACCTTCCCCTTCAACCCAAGAACCCAACCTGGAACCGTTTGACACATTACTTTGGGCCAGGAATTTTTTTGTTACACAGAGGGCGCCTTTAAGCTGGGGGGATTCGTCTTCTAGCGGGAGGGGAGAGAAGAAGAGGAATTGCCATACAAGTGATCCCGCGGCTGCTGTGAGTCTCTTTTATTGCTCGAACATAACATGCCACCTGGTTCCATTCTCAACTGATTCGAGCATCACTGCGACTATACTCACTCTCTCGTCTCCGTGGAGTGGTTCCGTCGAATTTTTTGCACAACATCATTCGCATAGCCGATTAAACGCGACTCATCTGGTATATCTAGTCTCAGTAGCCCGTCGTAAGACACGTTTCACAGGTCTGGACCAAGGATAGAACCCTTGGCAACACCCGATGTAATTTCCATCCTTCGTTGGCCCTGTGTCGTGTCATAAAGCAGGCTTCGGTCCTTCAGGTAGTTCCTCAGAAGCCGCATTAGATATGCTAAAACTTGAAAAGAGGTTTCCAGCGTATCCTAAAAATCCACCCATCTAGCGGAGTTGAAGGCATTCCTGACGTCGAGTGTCAACAACAGGACGATCTGTCGCTTGATGTGGCTATATGTCTCTGTCTTTTGGGGCGCTCTTACCACCTCTGCAATTGAATCAATGGTGGAACGTCCTGCTCTAAAGCCGTACTGCCGAGGAGATAGGTCCCAAGCAGCGCGAATCGTGTCGGTGAGTCTTCCCCGCAGTGTCTAGTATGCATAAGCACCTTCGAAAGCATTAATCTTGGCTTGTAAATATGATATGGTGGTCCCTGAGCACCGAACCCACACGAAACCATCCCCCCGGCCACAACTCTCCGCCTGAAAATATCTGTTCCGAACCCAGATGGCGGCTGTACCAGTGTCATCAGGTTATCACAATGCAGAACTTTTATCATGGTGTTACCCACTCAGCAGCAAAAAGTCGGCTTTCACGTCCCTCACAAACTGCTCAAACAGATTTTGGGCAACTGCGGTGTAGGATAATTTTTGCCTTAAGGATAAATATTTGTTTTCCTAAAAGGACGAAAATTTGTTTGTGGCTTTACTTTAATACTTGTTTTTCTCAACAAATGGCCATATGCCAAAACTGTTGTCCACCAGTGTATGTATATACATTGTGACAACGAAATACCCGGAAATTTTAATATAAATTCCCCGGGTAAATGATATTTCAAAAATGTTGTTAGGTTGGTAGGACTGTCATTAATTACTATGCCAGATATGAGCACGATCTGTCAACCAGTTTATTTACAGCAGCTGCTTAAGTCGGCACACCTCAGTAGTGCGTTGCGATTTTTGTGATTTTGTCTTTATTGTTTGTTGTGACCGAATTTAAAGCCAAAAACGCAATAAATACCATCAATCAACCACCGTATTTACGAGATTTGGCTCCGTGTGATTTTGATGAATAATTAAATATTTTGCGTGTTATTTGCAATTTGCGGGTGGTTTTTGTCACAATGTATATTGTTGTCATCCATTAATTGCTTCCCCCGAAAAGTAAAAATCGATGTGGATACGAAAGATTACGCTTGCATCAATTTTATAGCTAATTTTCCCGATTTAAGAAAAGGGATGAATTTGTATGCTCGTTTTTCTGTAGATTCATTTAAAAAGTTCATTTCTTACGCGCTCTCCCGAGTCTGAGCATATAGGAGAAATACTGATGAGATGAACATCGAGGTATCGAATACAGGATTAATATGGAACCCATTCTGAACTACCACCCATAATTTGGAAATTTTTCCAATTACGTTTCAGGTTTTGACTGGCCAACCGCAGCGTTGTCTGAAACAAAACTATTTCGCATTTTGTGTCTACGGCTACACATCGTTGATCATTTGCTGAAGGTTTTTTTGAACGACTGATGCCTTTATGTCCGCCGTATTAATTATGGAGTCATCAGTAAACAACAATAATTATCACGATGGCGAAACGTGAACGTCAAAATCGTTCAATACGGTGCGAATGAATATGGAAAAGAGAAGTGGCGCAAGTAACTGTCATTGTTGTCAGATTTCCATCAGTTGCAAGAAACGGTTTTCCATACGACATATTACACATCCTGGCAACCAGGTGTCCGGGGAACCTGTCCTGAAGGAGTTTAGAAATTCGTCCATCTAATCAAACCGTATCAAAGGCTTTCCCCATGTATATGAGACACGCTCCAGTACATTCTCTATTGTTTAGTTTCCAACATATGTCTGAGGTTACTTTCGCTATTGCATATATGGTCGAATCTCTGGCGCGGAAACCAAACTAACAACTCGGCATCACCTAATATTTCTCATTGTGGGCGTCTAATGCAAGTTTCAGTATCACTTCCAACACCTTGCTGATGTTAGCTCATGGCTTTTAGGATACGAAAATTCCTTCCCTTGCTTCAAGATTGGAAATACGTTGGCCATTTCCTACCGATTTGGGAAATATGAATTGTGCAATATTTTATTGAACAACATGCAACTATTTTTACGAGCAACCTCAGGCAAATGTCGGAGAACTAATTGGGCATACCGTAACTTGTTGTTTATACTGCCAGATTTGAAACACAAGTCTTCATAGCTGACAAAGTAATCAAGAATATTTCCGCTCGGTACGAGATCAGCGGTCAATGTTTCATTGAGATGAGGAATTGATTCGCCGTTTCGACTGTCACTAATGCCGCCAACACAACATTTCTTCCGGAATCTACGCCCCATTTTTCTTCAGCTTTGTTTCTTGCTGAACTATTTTTTGCTGCTGCGGTTTTTGAATATTGATCCCTTTCTTGACAAGCTCTTCGAGAGACTGTATACGTAGCTTCAGCTCATTGTTTTCTCTGCGTAGTTTTTCCATTCTCATTATGGGCGATTCTTTTTTATTTACATCCGCCATCTGCGGAGTTTTCTTGACCGTACTTCCTTTTCATGATTATTGTTGCCAGCTTACTATTCGACATTTCCCCGGACTCCCTGATCGGTCCCGAAGTTGTCTTGAGATACTTGACTTTTCCTTATGTGTGTATCCTAGTAAAATTATGATTTTCGATAAGAATTGCTTGAATCAATTGCTTCGACGATATGATAAGCTTTTTCAATAAAAATTAATTTTCGACAGACGTTTTGAAAAATTTGTTCGCTTTTGGAAACTAGTGACAGGAGAAATTTAAAACACGTCTGTACACAGCGAATACTAGACGTATGTATAACCCTTAGAAGACCCACAGTATACAGCAGAGTGTCAATTTACCGAGCTATTTTTCTTACAATTTGGATTTCGTCTTTAGGTGAAAATTTACCTAATCTCAAATATTGTAAAAAAGATTGCAGAACGCATGGTTTTGTTTTGGGCTATGCGCGTACAAACAATCCGATTGACTCTCTTATTGCTTCTCTTCCATAGAAAGCGAAATTTAATTAATTTATTCTTTATGCAATATTTATTCTGAACTTGTGTTCCTTGAATTTACGGAGTAGGAACAAATAGTAATGCTCTTATGTATAAAATTAATTAGGATATGGATTAAAGAACAGTGTTTAAAAAACAACATTACACCAGCATTTGCAAAAATCGTAATAAAGCATAACATAGTGTAGTGCACAAATACTCTGTATTAAAAAGGAAATAAGAACACTACATAAAAAAGAACGAAATCAAACGGCAACCAGTACATTCACACTTACAGTGAAGAGTGGGAACTTAAGAGATCCGTTATGAGTTGAATCATGAACATGTCTTAGCGAATAAATATCGGCCAATTTTTCATTCTCGACAGAATAAAAACAACAAGTTGGGTGGACAGACCTACGCTCATGTCAGAAGGGTTTTGTACCCAACCTCTCCGAAATACGGTCACCAGGAACAAATAAAGTCAAGAAACATGCCAAAGAGATGTGCACGCTTAAAGGAAAATCCATTGTTTCTCCATTTTCAACGGTCCCCATTTTGTTCCAAACGAACAAAAATCACTCAAATTATGAATTCCAAAAAATATGTATTCTTATAAATCTTATCTGGAAATTTTAAGAAGATCAAATCAAAATTGCAGTGTCTGGACCGATGGGAAGTCCATAAAATACCAAAACCGTGTGTTATTCTTGTTGTAATTGCAAATATTTCAAATGGCTCTAACTTCCGCGAATATGATTTGATTTTAATCAAACTCGCAGAGTTGTAGGTCCTTATGTGTAACTACTTGAATATCGAATTTCGTTGAGTTTAAAGGTACCTATATACGATTTTATTGGGGAAAATGTGAAATTCCAAGATCATACTATTATTAACAAAGTTGAGCGAATTTCGACCTCTAAGGTATTTGTTGTTGTTGTACTCGTAAACAAATACTTCTATGATTTTTTTCAGATTTCTCGGATCACAGATGTCCAATCGCGAGGGGGGGGACACAAATTTTTCGTGTGTTTCCCCTTCGTGTGCGCCCCCTGAAGCAGAAAATGTTAGTTTAAAATCTGTTTTGAAAAGTTCTCATTTAGACCTTTCATATGATACCCATATTGACTACCTTTGATGAGATTTGTTTTTTTCGGGGGCCACTCCCCTATATGGGAAGACCCCCCTTAAATACCTCATATAATTCTTTTTGTAGTTGAAGTTTCAAGAGAGCACCACTTTACACCTACATATAAAATTTGGTATTTCTAGCTTAAGTACTTTGCTAGAAAAAGGACATCCAGAGATTTAATTTTGCATTGCACCGTTTCATCATAAAACGTTTAATTTGTTGTCCACACGGCTACGGATTGTAAGGATGAGCATTTCGCACGTAAAACCGGACTCTTTTCGTTACTGAGTATTTTTTTAAAAAGCAAAGAATTCATTCAACCCATTCCAGTTTATCTGCACGAAGAATCTGCTTATAAGTTAAAGTGACAGCTTTTCTCCCTATTTTGCTTTATGATTTTCTCGTTTGGTTGTGGAATCACCGTGATTTCTAAATAAAGGATATCATAATTCAGATATGGTTTTGTCTTATTGTTTGCTTTGCACTCGTACAAAGAATGCTCTTACTCCTGGACAAAGATAGGTGATATTAATGTGGTCACTGAAAAGTTCTTTTATTTATTTGTTTTGCAAACAAGACATACACATACAATAAAAAATTACAATCAATTTAAAAACAAAATATTTTTTTCTAAACTGCAATGAGTTTTACGTACAATGATATCGTGGAATTAAGGGATATGAAAATATTTGTTTTATGTGACGTTCTGGAAGTGGATAGGGAGCCTTGGCTCGTTGTCTGAATAAGTAGTGTGATGGCGGCATGCAATGAGCATTGGCGAAAGTCTTGTGATTCCAAGAAGGGGTTCTAAGTAATTTTATTTACTATATATTGATCCTTAATATTGTCCTCTGGACATCCAATGCTAGACATGCAGACATCATCACTCTCCTAGAAGCTAATGATGCCATATTTAGCAATTGGAGCCGATAGTTATATAATGGTAGGTTGTGGAAATTCCTACGATCGTAATAGGATCCCAGTGCAAAACGAAGAAACTGCTTCTGGACCACTTCCAACGTATCAGCGTGGATATCAAAAACAGGGTCCCAGGTTAGGCTGGTATATTCAAGAATAGGCCGCACTAATGAGATATATAATGATTTAGTAACCCAATTATTCTTAAATTCTTTACCTCTACGTTTGATGAAGGCTACTGTCTTATTAGCCCTGGATAATAACTCCATCATACTGAAGATTTGGTCCAGGTCCAAGATCCACAGTGTGATCTAGTCTACTAGCCGTTGTGTTTTTTATGTGATAGTCAAATAAAGGAAGGCTCATCTTTCGTGAAAAACGTATTGCTTAGCGTTTTTCCAAGTTCAGGGAGAGTTGGTTGTTGTTGCAGCATTCAAATAGAGTGTTGAGCTTGGACTGCTGAAACATCATATCCAATAGAGATGATATGAGGTAGTAAACTTTAAGGTCATCTGCATTAAAAAGATAAGGTACATCATGTAATACTGCTGAGAGATCAAATATGAAAATATTAAACAGAAGAAGTCCAAGATGACTTCCTTGAGGAACCCCGGAGAGGACATGATCTTGAAATTTGACAACTTGAGTGCGGCCTTTAAGCTAGGAATGAATCCAATTGAGTACTTTATTCTTAGAAACAGTAATTTTCGTTAAGCTATATTGTACACAAGAAATAATGTATTTTCCTACTCATTTTTGAGAAATCTGCTCTTCGTAGGTACTTGTTAAGGCTATGAAAATTCACAGAAAAGACTAACTTTAAAATTGATTTCAGGGGGCCCCCATGTTTAGCCTCAAATGAAAAATTCCTCAAGAATAAAATACCCAACGCTAAACCATTTGAGCCAATTTGATTGTTTCATATGAAAAGGATATTGTCATTGAATTAGCATCAATACATTTAGGGAAATTCAGCATGTAAATCGTTACAATTCATTTGTGTCTCTGTTAGTTTGAAAAACTCAAAGACTGCATAAATCATCGCAAACGCAGTCCATAAGAAATCGAATTAAATTATTAAGTGCTCACTGATCAGTCCTCTGGAAGCAAGCGAGAGTGAACCAATTAGAGTTGAAAACAGTGTGTGCGTGTTTTATTGGTGTTAATTGCTCCAGAACACAACCAACACCCATGACATGAACACATGACCCAACCGACCCCAAAGATGGTCCCCAAAATGATTAAATTCCAGTATGGGTTGTAATTGCTACTATAGTAAGCATCAACTGGGTCGTCACGGTCTTGCAGAACAGCTTAGTGACCACAGGCAACAGTTTTGTTGAAATCAATGCGATCCTCATATTTTATGGCAATCTGTTCACTGGAACAGTGTCACATCATTTCGCCTCGTCTATTTATTAATTATTCAGTGTTCATCTCCATACTCCTTGCATACTTCCACCGCGGTAGTGGATTGCTTCACATATGCATTGCGTTTTATATGTCCAGACCCTATAATGGTTCCCGCAAAGTGGACTTTTATCAATGTAATTAAACAACACCAACAATCTAGCATTGAACCCTAGACAACAGAAAAATCTGGCATATACTCGTATTATTGCATTGCTTCGTTCGCAAATGCAATTATGCATCTGATAAACTACATTACAGCGTTTCAAGTCGCTGTGATGATAAATTAAAAAGGGTGACAACTTACATCAAAGAAATTGATATTGGTTTTAAGATTTGTTCGATAATTTGGGCTGTATTCCATAATTCGGCAAAACTACCTCTAAAGCCCGTTTCATATTAGTTGGCCTTTGTACTGAAGCTGGTCTTAAAACCACAAAGATAGTGGTTCATACGTACAAGCGCAGCAAATACCATTTAACTCAAAATTCAGTGAAGTTTGTTAATATAATAGTAGTATAATTTGCAAAATTTCACACTTTTTTCAATGAAATCTTATGCCTTCAAATTCAATGCAATTTTAAATTTGACCAGTGAATAAGGTTAAAATGTACTGAAGATTTCGAAAGAATGTAATTGTATTTGATGACGTTGTAGTGATTTCAATCTTCTGCCATTCAATCAAAATTTTATGAGGCCATTCTAGAAGATGGGCATCCTATCGAACAGGCACTAAAATTCTATGTTTCTCTGAAAAATTTCATGTACGACGTATCTCATATCTTGAAAAATTCAGCCAGTGGATAGTATTGGCAATATTCAAATCACATGGCGGCGGGTTTACATAAGTAGAAATGCTCCTTGAGTTTAAACATGAAATGGCTTACTGTTAGTGTCGGCATTGCATACGTTGAGTACAAAACTCTTTTGAGAGAAGTCAACTTCTGCCTACTCAACTTTACGATATTCTCATTCTGTAACACGTGCTTGTCTTTCTATAAATTAAATGAAGATGTCACTAAAACTGAGCCAGAAGAAACGCCTGTTTTAAAGTGCAAATTTAAAGTGCAAACGAACAAAAATAATTTTTCAATTATTTTGGATTAATTGAAACGAAAAAAGATTTACAGTAATTGCAGTACACGATTTCATTCATGTAGCTGCCTCGGCTGGATTGCAACATTTTATTGTCTATTTCACGCCCTTGAGAATGAATTCTCAGGCAATATTTCGCTTTTTTTGCTTTAGCACTACAGCCCCTTTCGGGCTTTCGCTTAGAGATACTTAGAGTATCTCATTATCTTGATCAAATGTATTGCCACAACACGTGGTGATATGGTTAGTACCACGCTTTCACCATGTGTCCGTCCACCTAGCTCCGATACGTTAAGATTTTAAATCAGCCCGTATCACAAATGAACTGGCTTATAGTTCCAACCGAATCTCGTAGGCGCCGACGGGACTCGAACCAGAGACCTTCGGTTTACGGGTTGAGTGCTCTAACCACCATACCACGCGAACTATATATTTGACTAGCGGTAGTTTAATGGCGCACCTTCGACTGCAGCAGCGTTACTGTCAGTTGTACACACGCTTGTCTCCCGGACGTTTTGAACCAATTTTCATGTAGCAGCATATAGGCTCAATTTTTTAAGCGCACTCTTTTTGGGGTGCTTACTTCCTAAATAAGTTTTCAATACCTCTTAATGCCGACCAAGTTCAAACTTATCCATGTTGTCCACCGGGGTATGATGCCAACTTGCTGATAATTTTTTCTAACAAGAAAAGTGTTAGCTACATAAAATAAAGAAACCATCAAATATTTCACTCTATATAGCATCCGTTGCGACATGGTTATTGAAATCAGTGAAAACGTGCAATGTGAAACATCACAACAGAATTAAAGGACATTTACTTAATAGAAATGAAAGAGCACAAAACCATATGAAAACAAAGTAAAGTAAAGCAGGTAGAATCTCTTTTTAGGATTTTGTACTAAAATACAAAACCCTATTAAAATCGGTACCTGTGTCCCTCTGTCCGTCCGTCAGTATATCACAGTAGTTTTTCTCCCAAATTATAAAAGCTACAGCCATGAAACTTTGTGGAAAGATCGGAAGTTATTATTATGACTTCTAGAAAGTTTTGGTGTGAAAATTTTTTCAAAGGGCTTTAAGCGGGTCCCCTCATATAGAGGAATGACCCTCGAAAAAAATTTTTCGTCAAAGGTAGTCAAGTGGTGGGGTATCTTATGAAAGGTCTCAACGAGGTCTTTTCAAAACAGGTCCTAAAATTACCTTATCAGTATCGAGGAATCAGGAGAAGGGCAAATGTACGAAACTTAGGCGTACCCCTCGCGATTGGTAACCTGCCATCCGAAAAATCAGAAAAAAATCATGAGTATACCCCTTTATGAGCACTACAACAGCAAATATGTCAGAAGTCAAAATTCACTCAACTTTGTTAGTAATAGTATGATTTATCAATTTTACACCTTGTTGAATAAAATCGTAACGGCACCCTCAAATTAAAAAAAAAATTCAATGCATAAATGTCAATTTACAAGTTTAATCACTACTGGAAATTTCTGAAATATCGAATCGTATTTAACAACTATACATGACTATAGAACAATATGCACTTCCAATCAACTCAGACACTACGGGCTCGCTAGGATTTTTATGAAAGTTTCGGGAATTATTTTCATGATGAATATCTTTGATAATTTGTTCAACGGGTGACATCCGTAATCGTGAAACAAAATGGCGGCAGTTTTAAATGAGAATATTGCATAAAATTGTGTTATTTTTCGCGAACTCCAACATTAAAGGTACATGCTATTAACACTTGATCGAATTTATTTATGAATAGCTCAAAATGAGTAGCTGAAAAACATTGGTGAAAAAATTATGCAGGCAGATCCAATAAAAAATAACAACGGTTGAAATTCGTTCAACTTTGCTAATAATAGTAGAATCTGTAAATTAAATATTTTCGCCGGTAAAACTGTATTGGTATGATTAAATTGGATGAAACCAAATATTTAGGTGTCCTTTAAAAAGTCCTTATAATCTATAAATTTTAATAGAATGTACAGAAGTTATTGCCATTTGATTTTTCTCCGATTACAATAATCAAATACGGTTACTACATGCGCTTTCAATCAAACCAGACACTATACTTGTATTGTCTCTAAATATATAATATAACAAAGAGACATTTAAGATTCGGCCAAGTCAATGATTTTGGAATTGGGTTTAGGTATTAGGGACATTTTTGCTACATTTGAAAAATTTAGAAGCGAACTTTCAAGACTAAATGCTTGATATTGCGTTCTTTTTCTTTATTTTATTAACCTTAATTGTTCTTCAGGTTCAAAGAATAAAAACAAAGATTATCCCCTGGTAATATTGTATAAGCATTTACTTCCTTTTCACTGATCAGTAGTGAAAACTCTGAAGTTGAGTTTTTCAACTTATATGACGGGTCTAGGTTTTTGTTTTGCTCACTAATGCGCTGATTATCCCCACGATTCCGATATCTGAACTCGAATCGAAAAGGCGACACTCTAATGTAATAGATTTGAGTATTAGTTCAAAATAACTGTTGAAGAATTTTATTTCATTGGCAACAAAATAGAAGAAAGTGCAATGATTTTATGATAGAGAAGCATTAAATATGACTCATTTGGTACGATGAGCGTTGAATGTCTCGACTTTACAGAACTCCAAGCCAAGCGTAGGTACCCTAGGAACTACCATTTGTCAAAATTTTGTTGCGAACACGATGTGTTGCATATTCGAAATTAGTATTTTATGAGTCGAAGCATTCAAGATATATTTTATAAGCTAACCAAAGGTACTTGTGATTAAAAATGATGATTTGTTGCAATAATTTCGCATCTGATCTCTTTCCATGGTCAAGTACGGGATCAGTGACACAAATGAGATAAGTTGTATGGGAACAGCTAGTGATTGATGTCTTAACGGGATTTTTCCTGCTAGAAAAAATGGGTTTTTGATTAATTCGTGGCCACCGACAAGAATTAACGCTCGAGTTTTTTTTAACTAGACGAAGGAAGTGCTGACTGTAGGTTGAGAGGAAAATCGAAAATATTTAATTTATTGTTTCAATCACATGGAATCTTGGCAATTAAAATTCTATTTAATTTTGATTTAATAACTATTCACTGAAAACTTGCGGTGTTGCTTGAACATATTCATGGAAGAACAATAGTGAAATCAAAATAAAATTAACTTATTCAGTTATTGACTCAAAAGCAACTTCCATTTTTTCAACAAGATTGCTTGATTCAAAACCAATGAAATACAAATATAGTGAATTTTAGATTTGTGCCAAAAGGAAAAAAGTATGTAGTTCTATCCCTGGATTAAGACAATTCGCTGTGCTTGTAGTTTCGCTTTGTTTAGCAATTCCTGATGAATTAAGAATGGATAATATGGACGATTAGCGGTTCGTTCCAAGGTATTATAAGGTCATCTTTGATTGGATCATTCTATCTTCTGTGGGGGCTTAATAGTTAACCAGCGTTGCATAACTGTATTTTCAGTTCTTTTCATTCGTATCAACTGCGTGACAATTTTTTAGGGTTTTGTACTAAAATACAAAACCCTATTGCAATCACGACCTGTTTCCGTCTGTCCGTCCGTCCGTCCGTCTGTATGTCACAGCACTTTTTCTCCGAAACTATAGAGGCTACAGCCATGAAACTTTGTGCAAAGGTCAGAAGTGGTGACTTCTTGAAAGTTCAAGGGTGGAAAAATTTTTCAAAGGGGTTTAAGGGGGGTCTCCCCATATAGGGAGGTGACCCTCAAAAAAAACTTTTCACCATTGGTAGTCAAGAAGGGTGTCATTGAAAAGGTCTTAATGAGATCTTTTCAAAACAAGTTTTAAATTGCCTTATGAGTACCGAGGGGGGCAGGCGAAGGGGAATTGTACGAACTTTTCGCGTACCCCCCCCCCCCCCTCGCGATTGGACACCTTCCATCCGAAAAATCTGAAAAAAATCAAGAATGTAGGCCTTAATGAGTACAACAACAACAAAAACATGAGAAGTCGAAATTCACTAAACTTTGTTACTAATAGTATGATTTATCGATTTTATGTTTTCTTGAATAAATCTGAATGGTACCCTTAAATTCAATAAAATTTAGCGAACAGATGACTATTTATAAGACACAAGTGGCTATGGAGCCATATGCGCTTTTTACCGACTTAGACACTACAGCTTTGCTAGGATTTGCATGAAAACTGCAGGAATGATAGGCATCATGGAAATGAGTACATATGATTGAAACAAGTCGATGAGGCAGGAGAGAGCTCCTAGCAAAAGGGCTTTGTAACCATTCTAGGATTCGAAAAAATAGGCCATGAATCGATGCTTACAGTATAGAGGAGTGGCCCCTGAAAAAAAAATTCATGAAAGGTAGCCGATATGAGTATCAACTGAAAGTTCTCTATGAGGGCTTTTCAAAACAGTTCTTAAACTGACCGTTTTTGCTTCAGTGGGGGCACAGGGGGGAAATACATGAAAAATGTGTTTCCTGCCTCGCGAATGGACACCCGTGATCTAAAAAATCTGAAAAAATTATCAAGGGGAGATATTTATGGGTATAACTATAACAAATACCTCAGAAGTCAAAATTCTTTCAACTTTGTTAATAATAGTATGACCCTCGAATTTCACATTTTCTCCAATAAAATCGTCTTTGACATATTTCTTGATTTTATTTGATGCTGGTTACTGTATTTTGTAAGTTGAGTACAAAACCCTTCTGACATGAGCATAGGTCTGTCTACCCAACTTGTTTGAATATGTTGCTCTGCCACTACTTTCTGCAGTTTTCCCGCTGGTATTACTAGCAGTAATATGAAATTGCAGATATTTTATACCTATTCATTGAATCAGTACCTAGTTAGTGGCAATTACCATTTTTTATTGCTAAAGAACTTTATCATTTTTACTAAAACGACTAGAAGATTTTAGAATTTACTTTTTGTCGGTAAATATTGTTACATGCACGAATAATTCTGCGAGCTACTGTTGCAATTGTTTTCACAACCATAAAGAACCTCATGATCAACAAAGTGAATTTACTCGAAAACACGAGAGCCCACCAAGCATGATCAACATCTGAAAGCGACGTCACTCCATTCATTAAGCTGTTCGAATATACTAGGTACCTCTCGGCAGAACTTTCGCCAATGTACGAGAAATGGGTTGAATGGCTAGAGACCCCATATAAAGGCAAGCTGGATGAATGGGGGGATCATTCATTAAAACCGTGATAATAAAAACTGCGATAGAGTGGAGCGCGAGGTAAAGGCGATATTGATTGAGTGATTGTGAAGTGATTTCAGAAGACAATTGCAATAGAAATTTATTGACAAGTGGAAGTTAGACTTTTAATAGTGAAATTAATAATTGTGCATTCTTTTAAATAAACTCTTTTAAACTTAATTGATAAAGACATTGCGTTTTCACTTTCCCGGAACATTGAAATTATTGGCCGCGAACCATAACACGCGACAATATGTTTGGTAATCGAAGAAACATTTTTATGCATAAATTTAAAATCATCAATCGACTTTGTCGTTTTATGGTTCCTTCTACATAATTCAAAAGTCTGCTTTCGTCTGTAGTCTAAACGCTAAGTATTCTTCAATACATTTCACAAGCTACTACAGGAACTTTTTAGGGGTTTGTAAAATCATTTTACAAAACCCTACTAAAATTGCGTCCTGTCTGTCCGTCTGTCTGTCCGTCCATCCGTCTGTCCGTCCGTCCGCGTGTCACAGCAGTTTTCTTCGAAAACTACTTAAGCTAGAAACATCAAATTTTGTATGCAGGTGTAAAGTGATGCTCTCTTCAAAGTTCAACTATAAAAAAATGTTATTAGATATTTAAGCGGGGTCTCCCCATATAAAAAAAATTTCATGAAAGGTAGCCGATATGGCTATCAAATGAAAGGTCTTAATAAGAACCCTACAAAACAGGTCTTAGTTTGGCAAAGTTTGCTTCGAGGGGTGCACAGGGAGGGAAAATACACGAAAAATTTGTGTCCCCCCCCGCGATTGGACACTTGTGATCCGAAAAATCTGAAAAAAATTATGGAGCTAGGTGCATATGAGTACAACAACAACAAATACCTTAGAAGTCAAAATTCGCTCAACTTTGTTAATAATAGTATGATATCGAAATTTAATATTTAAGTACTCCTACTAAAGGTCCTTAAACTGTGTAAGTTTGATGATAATCGAATGATATACACGGAATTTATAGCCATTTGAAATATTTGCAATTACAACATCAACAACACATGATTTTGGTAGTTTACGGACTTTCCATCGAATCAGTCACTGCAGTTTTGATTTGATCTTCTTGAAATTTTCAAATAAGGGCAATAACATTAATATTTTTAAGGAGTTCATGATTTGAGTGATTTTTGTTGGTTCGCAAGAAAATGGCGCCCGTTGAAAATAGAAAAACAATGGATTTTTTTTAAACGTGCACCACTCTTTGACATATTTCTTGACTTTATTCGTTGCTGGAGACTGCATTTTCGAGAAGTTGAGTACAAAACCCTTCTGACATGAGTGTAGGTCTGTTTAACCAACTTATTAATATCTCCACTCTCTCCATCACTCTTTCATCTTTGCAAAACGCTCGTGCGATCTGCACTTCACACGTCGTCGATTCCTATGTCTGCGTCCCAGGCAATGTTAAAACATCGGTATAAGGGGGCACACCAAATGCTGTGAAGTACTTCTTTCTTAATAGTCTAGTTCAATTCGTGAACAGTTCTCAGAGATAAAAAAAATAATAGTACGACGCAATTAAAACAAAAACTCCTAAGTTTATATAAACTAGCTGTCTTCAAGTATCTCGACGATAGGGTCTAAATGCCCTAAGATACTGCATTGTCAATCGTCAGGACTTATCATTAATTTGAATTTCTTAGATGTTCCGTAAGTCATTTTTTAAAAACCAATAATGAGTTTGCTTTTTTCATTGTCTCTTGAAGATTCTTTTATATAGGCAGAGCATCAATCGTTGCATCGATCTTTAGTCGATCAGTTCTGGCGTAAGGCATCACAAAATTGTTTGCATTTTTTGAATTATATGGATTTATTTGTGATACTTTTAGAAAGGGGTTTTGTTCCGATTCACTTGATTTTAGACATTTGAAGATAAACTTTGCTTTCTCCATATTAATGATTTGACTAACAGTGAACGTATTGGTCGGTTAATACATTAGTCTTGTTGGAGTAAGAATTCGAAGATTTAGAATATTTTTATAGGCTTTAGTTAGTATTCTGGATATAATATTAAGGTTGTGCTTTGACGATTGACTCCAAATGACCACCGCATAATGTAACTTCGTCAGTACAAATGCATTTAATACAAGTTTCTATCTATCTATCTTCTCAGCATTCTTGTCATTGGTGTAGTTGTCTCCTCAAATCATTTATGTGTGGCAACCATGTCAAACGACGATCTATGGTAAAACCGAGATATTTAATTTTTAGCACTCCTTGCAATTTTTCGCCGCTAATTTTTAGGTTAATTTCTATGTCTTTCTGATACTTCTGTTTAAAAACAATATATTTTGTCTTTGTAGTACTCAATGCCACCTTGTTTTCGATAAGCCATGAACAATATTTTTCTAGATACTCGTTGACGATATTTTCCATGGTAACTTTATCATGTCCTGAATAAGAAAGTACAGTATCATCAGCATATAATGGGTGTTGACCTTTCAGTATACATATATTCAAATTATTATAGCATATCTATAGCAAAAACAAGGTCTGACCAAGTATGGAGCCTTAGAAAACACCCGATTTCATTGGTGCTGGATTGTGAATAATCGGAGTGAAGCTAGACGGAGACCAATGGCGAATTCGATACAACCATGAGCTGTTTGAAATTTTTGATGAGCCTGAGGTCTTAACGATTGTCAGACTGCGGAAGCTACAATGTGCTGGACACATGAATCGTATGCAGGAACAACGGATACCCAAAAAGTTATTCGTTGGGAATATTGAAGACCGGAGACCAGTGGAGGACCCGAGGAAACCCTGGTCTGACTCGATCGTCGCAGACAGTTCATCGCTGCTCCGATTTCGAAATTGGAGGACGCGGATAATGGACCGAGAAAGTTGGAGGCACTATTTGCAGGAAGCGAAGGCTCGAGAGGAACTGTAGTGCTACGAAGAGCAAGAAGATCGCTCAAGGCATTATTAACTGATGTTCTTTGGAATCTTCCTTCCAAATAATTTAGTTGTTTCGGTTTGCCTTGAATACCAGACGATTCAAGTTTTAGAAGTAACAGGTCATAATCTACCGTATCAGAAGCCTTCTTCAGATTCGCCAAAAATTGCAATAACAAAATATTTATCAAGACTTTCATTGATATAACGTGAGACAGAAAGTAACGCATTGACATTACTCTTGTTCTATTGAAAGCCAAACTTCTTCGGTTTATTATAGAATTGTCCATTAAGAAGGATTTTAAACGATTATTTACAAGTTTTTTCGAATATTTTACTAAGGCTCTTCGTGCGGAAATGTTTCATTTCTACTCGTATGCACGTTAATAAAATGTTCCAATAGTTCAGCTATCTGTTCTTTGACTACAAGTAGAATAACCTCATGTATGGTGATGTTGTCAATACCTGCAGCATTCTTTTTCAAATCTTGGATTGCGTTTAATACTTCTCTTTTATTCATTTGATGAATATGCAAGATGGACTTAGGTAGCCTATTTGCGATATTGAAATAGCTAGTTGACAATTGTTGAAGAAAAGTAGTTTAGCGAATTTGCTGTTCCACATGGGAGTGCTGCATTATTAGAGTCCATCCAAAAAATTCAGCATTTGGTGACATGATCCAGGGTGATGAATTATCTTTTACTTCATTTATTATTTTCCATATTTCGTGCGAGTTGTCCGCCGCTGTTTCCAAACTTCTGTAGTAATATGAAAATTTAGCTTGTTCGATGAGACGTTTCGATTCTTTTACAGCTTGGTTGTACAGATATTTAAGTGCGAGATCTTCAGCGTTCTACTTGTATTTTTTATAAGCCTTCCTTTTGTTAACACTAGCCTCGATAACTTTCTTTGCTATCCATGTAGTCGACATCTAATCTTTTTGTCAATGGTAACTGTTGAAATCTCGATTTGAAAAGATCCTTGTCTGAATATCTGTATATTTTGTGAGTAGGGTTTTTGCTTTCAGAAGCTTTGACCATTGAGGACGATATTTAGAACACGATGATCTAGCTCCGGCCAGTTTTCAAGTGTGAAGTTAATGTTTTCAGCAATTTTTGTTTTCATTTGTTGCTATATGATCCAGGCAGGTATTTGTAATCGGGTGAGTAATTTTGTTATTATTGACAATCACCGCTCCGTTTGTTTCAAGGTTATTCTTTTACATCCTCGATTCTGGGGGCTCTGCAATCACGGCTATGTTTGTCTCAGCAACTGTGATTAGATTTTTGTTAGTAGTGTATATTGTATCTTTTACTGCGCAAAAGTAATGCGCATTGAGATGCTTTCAATCATAGTAAGTATCGGTTTTTAGTTTTTAACCTGCGCAGATTATTTAAATGATCATATTATACATGTCAGATGTTACTCTCTTTGTTACGAAATTGATTGTATTTTTATGTAAATTGCTGTACCTCCACCTCTTCTAGGCCTGCAGTAGAAAACGGAGCTATATCCCGGAATATTTTAATACTTTACTTATTCAGTGTAGATTTATACTTCGTTTAGTATAATCAAATCCGCTTCAGGATTTTGCTGCATATAAAATTGAATATCACTCTTATACCTGTATTGGCACAAAAGATAGTTAATTTATCGCTTACTGAGTTGTGTGGTTATCAATCATTATCAAAATTGTAATCAATACTCCTCGTAGCAATGGAAATCCTTCGTTGATACTCTGGAAACTTCCACGAGTCTGCTCTGTGTGAGTGATCAATATTCTTATAATTACCCATACAATTGTAACATTTCTCCTGTGTGCTTTTGCATTCCTTGAGCTCATGCTTTCCTCCACATTTCATACAGATGTGTTTTCCTTCGCATTTTGACGTTTTATGGTTGCATTTTTGGCACTTGAAGCATCACGTAACCTTAAAGCTTTCCATAAAAAAATATGACCCATAATCAATGTTATATTTTATGCGTCTAGGAAAACTGGATTTCCTTTTTTGAGGACGGCAAAAAGCTGAAGCCTATGAACTCGCTCAGCGAACTTTATCTTTGCAGAATCAATCCGCTTTTCATTTCACTATTAGCGACGAATGATAGCAATGAGAACTTTTTTGATTGAACAATAGAGAATCCCTGAGCCGACGAATTTGCGTAAAATTGACGCGAAATATGGTTGAATGATTTGTTTTATGGAGCACACCCGAATATTTTAAAGGGCAATGAATTAACACAGCTAAACCATAATTTGCGAATAAATTCCCAAAATTTAGATAGTGAGACATTAAACATCAGGAAGGAGACTAGAGATCTTAAAGGTATTTGCCAGGTATTGATCACGAATGTTTCCTCGGATTAAAATTCTCCATTAAGTTACTTTAAAATAACTATTTGCCTTCTCATTTTTTCTCAATACTTTCCTTCTAATAATCATAATATAGAAGTTAAAGACACCTAAATTTTGATTTAATTATTGACTGGGCGGGGGCGGACAAAATACAACAACTCATCAATTTCTGAACAAATATTCGAATTTAAATTTCTGGGAGCGGATTATATACATTCTTCCTAAAAACCTTTTCCAGCTAAACGTCTTTGTTGCCTCTGTAGCAGTTAACGTTTTTTTAAATGAAGTTCCCCTGCACATCCAAGAATATTTCATGGGTGGAATATAAAAACCGTTCAAGTGAAAAAATCGGATTATTGGTTCAAAGTGTTCGAAATGATGTATAGTGGTTAGACCAAGTTATTAATTGATTTGCATTTAGAATTGGGATTCAAAGGAAAGTGAACTCTACCACAAATGTTGTTTTCATAGGAAAAGGTTACTTCTTCCCGGATCAAATTAAATAGAGCAAGGGTAAGCCAACTCTCTGAAAGTAAATAAATTTTTTTGATAAGCGGACTTAGGGAAGGTCCACAAGGATATTCTTTTGGAGCTCCTTAGTCACGGTCGATTCCGGGAAAAGCGACTCATCAAGAATTGATTGGAGAAGTTTGATGAGCATTTCGGCTTAAGCTTTGTAAATCAGAGGCAATTTCAGTTTATGTATGGAATTTGAAAACGGACATTATAATTTCCCATAGCTAACAAGATATGCATTGGAACTGAATTATTCAAAATGTTGGTAAGTTGATCTTAGTATGTTGCATGTACAAATCGCAGTGACTGTTCCTAGACTTTTTCGATACGTTCTGTTTCCAATCTGTCTCGCTTGCCATGGACTCCCCCAAGAAGCCATACTAAGGTGGAAATCTAAAAGATAATCGCCAAAGTTATTAACGATAAATTTTCGATCCGACCAAAGTCAAAATCACATGCGCATTGTTTCATCAATCATGAAATTAATAAAAAAATACAGCATGTTTCAAGACATTAAAATAATCAAAAATATAATGCCCCCTTGGCACTCTAATTTTAAACAATATGGCAATTAAAACCATAATTTAAAAACAAAAGCATCAAATTAGAGCTCTATCACCATCATCCTCAACAGCCTTGGGCTCCAGGATTAATCTCCTCCAATCGTTGCGGTTCCCAATTGATCACTCCCAGCAAGAATCTGCTGTCAGCTTCCATCAATTCTTCCCATGGACTCCTCGGTTTTCCTGCTGGACGCCCAGCTTTACCCTCTAATATCCTTTTGGGATATTAGAGGGTAAAGCTTGGCCCTCTAATATCCTTTTGGGCTTCTGGCATTTCCTCTTCCCCTCTCCCCTCCCGCTAGGAAAGGGACTCCCCAGCTTGAAGGCGCCCCACGGCGTAACAAAACGAGACCTGGCCCGAAGTAATGTGTCAAACGGTTCCAGGCTAGGTTCTCAGATTGACAGGGGAGATGTTTAGTGGGTAGTCCAAGGGTATCCACCATGGGAATCCCACACTGCCAGGCTCGGCGGGCGTAAAGGCCTTCATCTTCCTACCACAAAAAAAAAATATCCTTTTGGGCAACCGGTTTTCTTCCATAATTTGTACATGGCCCGCCTATTGCTTTACGCATGCAGATACAAATAGTTCATACAACTCATCGTTGTAACGTAGTCTCCACTTTGTTCCGTGTTCCACTGGGCCGTCGATTTTCCGGAGTACTTTGCGTTCAAACATATCCACTGTTTCGGATTTGTTCGTCAGAGTCCATGTTCCACTTCCATATAACAGCACAGTTTTGACTAGTGATTTGTAACTACGGAGCTTATTTATTTATACCTTAGAATGGGAAGTACGGAGTAAAAAGCTTTACTTCTGGCGACATTGCGGAGTCCAATCTCATGCTGTCATGCGGCTGAGAAGGCTGCTTCGAGTGTATCAGCTCTGAGTCGACTTATGGCCAACGTAGCGGGACCCAATCCATCAAGGAGACACTTGAGTGCTGTAGGGTCAGTGCTACTGTACGGAGCAAAAATATGGGGCGACGTTCTCAGTAAGGATGTATACCGAAAATGCTTGGCACAGGTACAGAGAAGAAGAGCGATGAGGATTGCATCTTTATATCCGACAGTCTCTGACTCGGTTAAGAGTTATTACAGGCGTGATACCTGTTGCCCTCCTTTCTAGAGAGCCCCGCCCTATTTACCTGCGTCGAAACAAGAAGGCGAGGGAGATGGTTGTCCGCGAGGAGAGACATCGCTCACCAAACGATTGGCAGCAGTATTGGGTGAATTGCACAAAGGGAAGGTGGACTGCGCGCCTCATCCCGGATGTGAGACAGTAGCTAAATCGAAGGCATGGTGAGACTGACTTCTATCTGAGCCATCTTTTGGGCGGTCATGAGTACTTTCAGTCTTACCTGCACAAGATTAGTATGCCACGGTCCCCCATTGTCGATTTTGCCGAGGAAAGGAAGACGATGTCCGCCACAAATTTTTTTTCGTAAAAACTGTGACAGACTGCGGCGGGATCTCTTCCCTAGACGGTATAGTCGTGGTGATGCTTGAATCGGTTGACAACTAGAATCATGTGGCACATTATGTTCGTCGGGCAGTCCTAAAAGATAAAAGGGACTCACAGCAGCCGGGGTGTTTGGGCTGGGGATCACTTGTCTGGCAATTCCTCTTCCCCTCTCCCCTCCTCTTAGAGGAGCGATCCTCCGGCTTGAAGCCTCCTCACGGCGTAACAAAACGAGACCTGGCCTGAAGTAATGTGTCAAACGGTTGCAGGTTGGGTTCTCGGGTGACAGAGGAGGTGTTTAGTGGGTAGTTCAGTCGCTTGCGAGCATGGAAGTCCCACATTATGTGCGTAAATGCCATTCACATCGCAACCACAATAAAAAAAAAATCGCATGCTTTTCGGTCTCTTCTATTCATGTTCGCTCCAAAGTAAATAAAATTTATCCACACGTTCAAGGTTATAGTCTCCTACCGTCTGATGTTGTCGGGCTGGAGTGCTCTTCTTCACTTCAGACATGAATTTAATTTTCAATTCATTAATACGTAGGCCGATTCGGTTCGCTTCAGATTTTAGGCTGAGGGATACTCCTTTGGAATTTGAGATGGAACGTGCCACGATATTAATGTCATCAGCATATGCTACCAATTGTATGAACTTGATCATTAGTGTAACCGAGAATTCAGCTGATGTCGTCCTAATCACGTGGCCCAGCGCAGTATTAAACAGAATTGGGGCAAGCTTATCGACTTATTTTAACCCCGACTCAATTATGAAGCTGTCCATTAGTTCGCCGCTCACCTTGACCTGAGACTCTGTGTTAAACATTGTGATTTTGACCATGCGTACTAGTTTTGTTGGGATGTGATTGTTCGACACAATCAGATGCTTACTTGAAGTCTACAACGAGTTGGTGCACATCGGTGTTTTATTCCCGGCTCTTGTCGAGCGCCTACTTAATTGAGAATACTCGGTGTATTGTAGACCGTCTACGTCGAAAACTCCCTGATAACCACCAATAATACCTTCATAGTACGACTTTAATTTTCTTTCTATGCTTTTCGAGAGCTCTTTGTATGAAGTGCACGGTCAAGGAATGTCTTTATAATTTTCACACTTTAAATTGTCTCCCTTTTTGTATTCAGGACATATTACACTTTTTCGGTTGTCCTCTGGTACCTGTTAGTCTGATCATATTCTGCATCTTAGTCGATGGAGAATATTATGTACATGGAGACCCCGCTCTGGAGCAGTTCTCCTGGTATTCCAACTATCCCAGGAGCCTTATCTTTTCAAGGTCCCGTACTGCTGCCTGTATTTCGTCTCTTTTGGTGGTGAGACTGGGACCTCTTGCTCTGCTTCTGGAATGATCACACCTCGAGCTGTTTTTGGGGACGCTGTGAATAGCTTTTGGAAAGATTGCAGCCATCTTTTTTTGATTTCGATTGGGTTTCCCATGATTGCTTCTTGTGTATTTTTGCAAATATTTGGTTGTAGATTCAAGCCGTCTCGTTGTTTAATAGAGGAAAACGCCGATCTGACTTCTCCTTCTTCTTCTTCGTAGCACTACAGAGCCTCTCGGGCCTTCTCTTCTTGCAACAAGCGGTCTCGGATCATTAACCGCGTCCTCCAATTTCGAAATCCGAGCAGCGATGATCTCTTTTCGTCGACCGAGTCAGCCCAGCGTTTCCTCGGTGTCCCAACTGGTCTCCGCCCTTCAGTTCTTCCAGCGAATACCATTTTGAGTATCCGTTGTTCCACCATAAGATTCACGTGACCAGCCCATTGCAGCTTCCGCAGTCTTACAATCGTTAAGACCTTCAGCTCATCAAAAATTTAATACAGCTCCTGGTTGTATCGAATTCGTCATTCAATATATTTGCGGATGCTCGGATTAGAGTCCACGTTCCATACCCATAGCATATCACAAGTTCGTATACTTGGAGCTTTTTTTTTCTTGTAGATACAGCTGGCCTTCAAGGTGGTCAAAACTGAATAAAATATTTTATTTGCGCGCTGTATTCTTCGGCGTGTTTCATCTCTTTCATTACCGGTTGTCGATACTTTGTCGCCCGTATATGCAAATTCGCCCACATTTTCGAGATTGTATTCGCCAAGTGTGATATTTTGGGTATTTGACGTATTTTTCCTCGACTGAGCTTTGTTTTATTCTTATTGATTTGTAGCCTTACTAGTTTTGCTTCGCTGTCTAGTTACAGGAAAAGTTCTTTGGTAGTTGTTAACGACCAGGATTTCGTAGTCGTATGACTGCAATCTTTCGATCCATCTCGCAACTTGTCCCTCGGGGTTTTTGAAGTTAAGTAGCCATCTCAATGATGCATGGTCCGTTCGAAGAACAAATTTCTGGCCATATAGGTACTTGTGGAACTGCTTGGTGGCCTCTATTATAGCCAATAGCTCCTTCCTGGTCACACAGTAGTTCCTCTCACTTTTTGAAAGAACTCGACTGTAATACGAGAGGACTCTTTCTTCACCATTGATCTGCTGGGAGAGTACAGCTCCAATACCGCCGTTGCTTGCATCGGTGTCAACCACAAACATTTTTCCGGGTTTCGGATACGCCAGTACGGGTGATTCACATAGCTTTTCCTTCAGGGTCTCAAAGGCTGTCGGGCATTGTTCATTCCAGACATACGGACAGTGCGAAAACACCTCGAATCGGCTACTGAACGCATGAAGACCAGGTATGATCTAAAGGCTAATTCTACTGGCTTCCAGCAAGATGACTTGGTGTGGCTTTATAACCCGCAACGGCGAAAGGGTAGGTCTCCAAAGTTGCAACATAATTGGGAGGGACCATATTGAGTTACAAAGCGAATCAACGACGTCGTATACCGAATACAGGAACATCGTAAGCCGAGAGCTAAAATGAAAATCGTGCATCTGGACCGTCTTGCCCCATATTACACCCAGGGAGAATTGACTACAAAAAGCGACACATCTTTTCGGGGCGAAAAGAACTGAGGTGGGGGCAGTGTTACATGTACAAATAATTACATGTACAAATAATTCTGCGAGCTACTGTCGCAATTGTTTTCACAACAATGAAGAACACGAATTCACTCGAAACCACGAGAATCCAACAAGCATGATCAACATCTGCAAGTGACGTCACTCCATTCATTAAATTTGCTCGAATCTACCAGGTACCTCTCGGTAGAACATTCGCCAACGTACGAGAAATGGGTGAATAGGTAGAGACCCTATATAAAGGCGAGCTGAATGAATGGGGGATCAGTCATTAGAACCGCGATAACAAACAAATGCGAAAGTTTTGATGTCGTCCGCATTGGCTACCACTTGGGTGGACTTTTATAATAACGTATCACGTGTATCGACAGGTAGCTTGCTTATGATATACTTCAGAGGCAAATTGCCCATCTCCCTGTTTTAGTCCGATAGTTGTGTCAATGGCGTTGGTGAGTTGATAATTGATGTGGAACTAGGAGGTTGTCGATGTCATTGTCATTAAGACGGAATAATTTGGCTGGGATACCAAAGCAAAGCATTATTATTAGAGTACGTTAAGACCAATACTGTCGTATGCTTGCTTAAAGTTAACAAAAATTTCATATGCTTCTATGTTGAACTCCCAGCATTTCTCAAGTACCTGCTTGATTGTAAATAATTGGTCTATCGTCGATCTACCTGCTCTGAAGCCACCTCTTTACTTCCCTATAATACTTTACGCCGTGCAAAGTAGTAATATGCCACTATATTTCGCACTGTAGCTTGTCACCTTTTTGGTGTGTGGAGAATATAATTGATTGGTTTTCCGCGTTCGGCATATGTTCTTGTTGGCAAATGTCCTGGATGACTTTTGTGAATAGCTTTATGAAAACTGCTGCCACCTTATTTGATGAGCTCCACTGGAATCTCATTGATGCCCGGCGCTTTATTATTCTTTCGGACTTTGATGATCGAACAAACTTCATCTCGAGTTAGAGGAGCCAATTAAGGTTCTCCCGGAACATCTTAAGCTCCATTGCTCTGGAGCTATACGGTGGATTAGGAGGTCCTTGAAGCCTGTTTTCATCAGCGATGATCACGACAGAGCGTGGTTTTGGGCTGATAACCTCGTTTTAGGCTTTTCCCTACTTTGTATGCTTGTGTTGTTGCTCGCTAGACTTACATCGATGCTTCTCAATTGGAGGTCATAGTATTTTCTTTTCTTAATTCCAATGATCCTTTTCGCTACATTTCTGAGATTTTCATAATGTTTCATCTTCGTCTTGGTTTTCCTACCAACGTATTCTTTGTGCGCCTGATTCTTTTTTTCTAACTTATTCTGGGACTCATCACCGAACCAATCATTTCTTTTGCATCAGGCTTGATGTCCGATCGTCTGTTCTGCCGCGGCCGTTTTCACATCCACCCAGAGCCCGTTGCGTCTGATAAGAGGGGAGCGAGCTTGTTGTCGAGGCTCTTCCAGCAATTTTTTGCCACAGACTTCGTTTGCAGCTTTTCTATGTTGAATTTTAGTATAGGGCTGGACTGAATACGCCTTTGACATACGACATTTATAGGTTAATTTTAGATCAAGTAATAATCTGAGTTACAATTGGCTCCTCGGTATGTACGGACATCAAGTATGCTCGAGGCCCAAAGTTGTTGGATCAGAACAGAATCTGGTGATACCCTTTTATGAATGCGTTGATGTGGGAAGCAAGTCGAACGTATCAGGCGCTTTGTTTCATCGTGGAGGCTATATCCTTCAGTCATTTCTCGATGAGGTAGCTTTTGTGTCGTTTGTAGGCAAAGTGCCGACTAGACTTCATGTGATTGGAGAACATTTCTTTCATTTCTTCGTCCTTTTCGTCGGTCAGAGCTTGTACATTGATCAGCCAAATTTTGAAGAATTTTACTTGGGTAGCGATCATGCACAATCGTTCATTGAATGTCTTACAATCATCAACATGTGATTTGAACTCCCTATCCACTTTAAATCCTACTCGGAACTCTCGCTTGCCGGTAGGCTTCCCACTTTTGAATATTGTGTTCGGTCTCATATCTGAATATCACCTCCAGTCCAATATGTTATGTTCCCTGGATTCGCAGTATGTTTAATATATATTGACTGGCTTATTGGAAAAAGGTCCTCAAGTGCACCAGAATTGTTCAATTATCTGACAATCCAGATACAATGCCATAGTCCTTTTACGGCTGCGAGGTCGTTGCCGTAGATCCAATTCATTCCAAGGCACTGTTGCAGGTTAAGAAACAATGTATTATGTAGTCAGGTCTGTAGTGTCCATTACTAGGTGCACAGGGGAAGAGAAATCAATTAACTGGAACGTATAGAGAAAAAACCAACCAAATCTATATAAAAACATATAAAGCTACCCAAACACCACGCAATAGTAAATTTTTAACTTATATCTAATGTACTCTAATATAATTCTAATATAATTCTTATCGAGAACTTTATTTCATTATATTTACATTACAATATTCTATATAGATAATTGATACGTTTTGGTTTAAAATCAGAAAGTATCGCACCTGGGTAGACAGATCCACAGCCAAAGCGTGGTAATGACCCTAGCTCTCTCTAAACGAAGACCTGAAAGTGGCTGTGGTGCTAAAGCAAAAAGAAAAATGCAAAAATTTTATCCATAGATTTTAAATAAAAACTATTACAACAAACAAAAAACAATAACACGAATTGTAGCAATAATCAGCTGAAAATAAAAAGGAGAAACGAAAAATAACATTCCATGAATAACTAAGGTATTGTCATTCATCCGTCAATACCTAGATTGCTCCGTTGCAGCTCGGCCAGCCTCAACGTACTTAGCAAATGAGTACCTTTATTGGAATTGTTGATCTAGCGGCTCAATTTTGGAGGATATTTTATCTTCTTGTCGGTGGCCCGTTTATATACTCGTGTGTGATATGTAACCGGCCTACCATCAGAATCAAAAATATACTGATTCATACCCAAATACATGAATGCTTCTGGCGGAATAAAGCCAGTAGTGAGACAAGTCTACATTTACCCTTCCGTAGAATGGAAGGGCTGTGAAATTTAGGGGTTTTCGCTCACAGTTAGAGATTTACCGATAGGTTTTCGACACTTTAGTAGTTTTATAAATCCTTCGATTCAATATATAGTGTTTCCAAATCGTCTCGGGCTTTCTGTATAGAACAGTACATGCACGAAGACATTTCCTTTCGAAAACTCTTCATCTATCCATCGTACTAGCACTCTGGTTTTACCAGATCTGTCATCCATAATTTAAGACTGGCCTAACCAGAATCTTGAAATAAATATCTTTCACCTTTTGATTAATGTATATGGAATGAAATAGTCGTCGAAGGGACACGACCAACTTTCACGCTTTACTGAACATGATTTTAAGATGTCCATTACAGTAAAGATGCTGATCGAGGTATTGAACCCAGGATTCATGTGGAATCCGTTCTGAACTACCCTCACCCGCCATAATGTGGAAATCCTTCCAATTACGTTTCAGGTCTTCACTGGCCCCCTGCAGCGTTGTCCGAAACAAAATTTTTTCGCATTGATTTTCATACGCCAATTTTCCGTCGAAGCCTCTACATGGTTGAAGATTGCTCTGAACCGCCCTAGCTTTTCTGTCGGCTCAATAAATTAGAAGGATCATTGGCAAACGGGACTAATGATCACGTTGGCGGCACCTTCAAGTCAAAACCGTTCAATAGTTTGCTAATAAACATCGAAAAATGCAGAGGTGTAGTAACTGTTCCATGCTGTAGACCATTGAAAGCTTTGCAATCTCGCATTTTCTTCAGAATTTCCTCAGCAACAAGAAATTATTTCCTGTACAACATATTGCACATCTTGGCAACAAGGTATCTGGGGAACTTCTTCTGAAGGAGCTTAAAAATTAGTCTTTCTAAACAAACCATATCAAAGTTTTTCTCCATACCCATGAGATATGCTCTATTGTTGAGTACGCAACAGATATCTGAGGCTACTTTCGTTATCGCATGCACTGTCGAATGCTTGGCACAAAACCGAATTGGCAATTCGGCATCACTTCATATTTGTCGATGTGGACGTTTAACGCTAGTTTCAATAGCACTCCAAATACCTTGCTGATGTTAGGCAGCAAACTGATTGGGCAATAGCTTTTTATTTTCGTTTCGACACCTTCACTCGGCAATTCTTCCGAAATATGCTATTCAATCCGTCAAAATGCCAACTGAACACTGTGGGCTAATACTCGTCAGTTTCTCGTCCATTCGTTGCTGACTTCACTCCTGAAGTGTAAACGGATTAAGTTTCAGACATTCTTAAGATGTAATTTCAATGAAGTAAACAAAGGACGGTTGTAGTCCAAAAATCCCTCAATCAATCTTTTTAATCTTGCGATGCTTGGCATTTCATATCCTTCCATATTTTTTCGATGTTTAATTTTGTGAACTAATTTCTCAATGGTTATCAGTGTCAGCTACTCTAGCTTTGACAAATAGAGATCGTTTTCATCGTTAGGTAGATTCCTGTAATGAGGAGCCATTGGACAAGAGTCGCCATCATCAGAAGGTGGATATTCCTTCTGGTAATCTCAATTAAACTTCCGGTGAAACTTACTCCGATCCGGTTTTTTTTTTAAATTCAACTGATGATTATCATTTTGGACCGCAATAAAGAAAACATAATCTATTTGATGATTTATTTCCATCGTGATTCCGTAATCATTGCTATCATAAGGAGCACCTGCAGTTTCCGTTGAGGATTATTGAATATGAATTCAAGTTTCGCGTCAGCAATACAGAGGTTCAAATATGAATTTGATTGCATCCCTATTCTGCGTATGCCGGGCATTCAGGTCGCCGGTAAGAATATAATTTAAACAAGTTCCTCCAGAAATTTCAGAACGTTTTGACCAGTTGCATAGGCAGAGATAACAAAGAGGTTATTCCCAGTGAAATTTTAACGATGGAAACTTTAAGGAATATGACGTTTTGAAGTCGATTTAATCAATTTTTTGGAAACAATAGGTTCTTCTAACATCACAGTTTTCCCTATCATTTCTTACGAATTCAAAATTCTTGAACGTCATTGAAGGCCATAAATTAACCTGGGCTTCAGTGAGAAGCATGATATCAGGCTTTTGCTTGAAAATGAATTCCGGGAGATGGTGACGTCTATTTAGAGTTACAAAAGGGTTGACGTTAATCGAGGTGAGACGAACCCCATTCATAGGAATGTGGCTGGAAGACAAATTATTTTGATCGATGGTGAGTTAAACTTTGAAATATAAAATAGATTTTCTGATCTTGCTGTAAATTCTTCCCGAAAGAGATGTAATATGTTGGTAAATTATAAGAAGCAGCTCATTATTGCCACTTCTATTACTCATATTATTTACAGCATCGTCTGCTGGTCCTCTAGCGGCGAGTGAAAATGATACCCTCGGCTTGACGGAGCTAGAATGTTTCACACTGGGTTGTGCTTGCATTTGCTTTGAAAAGAGTTAAATGTTTGCATCTTGATATCGGGGCATCCTCGATATGCTGCTGGATGATCAAATACGGGGGCGGTACAAATATGATGCAGACAAACGCTGTAGATGGCGCGCATGTATGTTTTGAAGGTCGTGGCTTGAATATGTGATAGCTGGGTCCCTTACAAACAAACGTCGGGAGTGCATGTTTCACGCGCGTGCTACGACCATGAGAGAGCGTCAGCGAGTTTCTGCATTCGTGAAATCAGTTCGGGAGTGAGTGAGCCTGAGTTGGGCTGCTGTGTTTATATGGGCCAAAGCATTCGAGGATGTACGCGAAACCGTCGAGAATGAGCCGCATGATCGTCGACCGTGAACCAGCATCACACCAGACAACATTTGCCGCGTAGAACCACTCATTTTGGAGGACCATAGGATGAATGTTCGAGACATTTCGGCTAAACTCTCCATCAGTATTGTAGTGTAGAGTCTATCATCCACGAACACCTTTAATATCGCAAAATAACTCTCGAAACGGAGGAGCATTCCCACACAAACTGCAATTCTTCTCCAGGATAACGCGCGCCCTCATACTGCGCGTCTCACGCATACAATATCGGAATTGGGGTGGGAGGTATTGGGACAACAATGTGCATAACTACTGTACATTGATACGTGTAACTATACTTCACTGGAATATTGTTCGTGAGTTTTGCGTGAATTAAAGAGAATTTATAAAATGGAAGTTAATAGGGAAATCATCGTTAGTGAGCGTAACGGATTAATTAATTTGCCTGAAAATGGGAAAGTTTTTCATGAAAACGCAAATTTAGTTGGAAGAACCCATCCTTCAGTACAAAGGATTGTTTTTAATTATAAAGAAATTGTTTTGTTTATCATCAACAAGGACATCCTCCTAAACTTGTCTTATGTGAAGGTTGGAACATTACTAACGTTGTGAAAAAACCCGATTAAGCACTCTCCAAATCGCGCAGGATCTGAAAAAACATGTATATAGTTAAACAATATGGGATGAAGAAGTGCGCATAATTCTCAGAAAAGGTGGTTGCCCCGGTCGAGTCTTACGTAAAAAGCCGTTTATACCAGTAAGAAATCGCCACCAGAGAATGGAACTCGCCAAAACTTATGTAAACATGTCAAAATAATTTTGAGAAAGCGTTCTTTTTTTCGAACGTTAGTAAGTTTTGTATACAATATTTGGGCTAAAAGGACGCAAATTAATATGGAGAAAAGCTCGACAGGATTCAATAACAAAAATTTGATTCCTACTGTAGAACATGATGGTGGCAGTGTGACGAATTGGGGTATATAACAAGCAGTGGAGTGAGGCAACTTGTTTTCAAAGAATCTACAATGGATAAATATGGGTACCTTAATATTTTGAAAGATAATATTAAGCAAAGTACTGAGAAATTGGGGATGGGGATTTCCAGCGCAATAATGACCCCAAATGTTCTGCATGGGTTGGCCTACAACGTTCCAAAACCCTTAGATATACTCCCTCAATCACCAGATATAAACACAATTCAACATTTGTGGGTTTTACAGAAGAAAATTTTGGCAGTATGAAATAACAAGCAAAACGTCATTAAAAAACGTTATTTTAAACGAGCGGGAAATAACGGCCGAAGAAACATCAAAGCTTGTTCACTTCGATAAGCTAATATAGTGCATCTCAAATAAAACAATAAATTATTTCATGTATACGCAGACTTTTTTGGATGCATTTTGATGACTTCTCGGATGAAACTCTTTTATTTTGGTTATTCTAAATAGCGAACAAGCAATTAGTTATACATATATCTACTATATAGTTTAATGAGAGTAACTAATAAAAAATTTTCGTTATGATCGAATGGCATGGGTTTTTATATTATTATATATTGATACGACCAGCAAGTGTACGTAGACTTTTTTGAGTATGCGTATGTTGTGACGTGTCTTGAACTTATCAAGCCAGCCTACGCTAGCTTTGAAGTATCTATTATTCATATTCTTTGCGACTTCTAATGCCTTTTATCGGATTAACGGACCTGATATTTGTTTTTCTATTTTCAACGAACGCCATTTTGTTGCAAACCAGCAAAAAGCACTCAAATCATGAATTCCCAAAAATATGAATGTTATTGACCTTATTTGAAGATTTCAAGAAGTTCAAATCAAAACTGGAGTGACTGATTCAATGGAAAATCCATAAAATACCAAAATCCTGTGTTATTGTTGTTTTAATTGGAGAAATTGCAAATGGTCATAACTTCCGCATATATCATTTTAAGGACCTTTTGTAGGACTACTTGAATATCGAATTTCGTTCAGTTTAAGGATACCTATACGATTTCATTGGGGAAAATGTGAAATTCGAATATTATACTATAATAAACAAAGTTGAGCGAATTTTGACTTCTAAGGTATTTGTTGCTGTTGTACTCATAAACATCTACCTCCATGGTTTTCTCAGATTTTTCGGATCACAGGTGTCCAATCGCGTGGAGAGGGACACAAATTTTTTGTATATTTTCCCTCCCTGTGCATCCCTCGAAGCAAAAAGTTCTCGTCAAGACCTTTCCTTTGATATACATATCGGATGAAATTTTTTTTTTGGTGGCCACTCCCCTAAATGGGGAGACCCGCCTTAAATACCTTATAAAATTTTTTTGTAGTTGAACTTTGGAGAGAGTACCATTTTACACCTGCATACAAAATTTGAAGTTTCTAGCTTAAGTAAGTTTTCCCCATGTCGTTGCGACAACACGGACCTACGGACGAACAGACAGGACGGGTTTTTAGTAGAGTAGAGTTTTACTTTACAAAACCCTTAAAAATCCAAAGCGAATTATTTGAAACAAAATGGCGACCGCTCAAGGGTAAAAAAAAATTGAACAATAAAAAAGCACTTAGGGTCCGGTCAGAATGTCAAAATGGCGGTTAGGCAAAGTTCGAAATTCGAAAATTTCCAAAAGCTACAATTTATATTGGATTTTTATGAAACCTAAAATCAAGGTAGACGTTGATGAGATCATGTAGTAAATGTATCAGAACTAAATTAAAGTACCGATCGCAACACGAAACCGACCATTCGTGGATTACCGAAACCCTACCCCTCAGCGGCATATTCACCTTATGCCTGCATAGCTTTCTGAAAGGCAACGGGTTTGCTGAAACGGAAAGAACTGTATTAAGTTAGCAATCCATAATCATCTTTTTATTATTATTCATTTTAATCATTTTTATCAATTCAATAGATCAATCAGTTTTAATTTGATTTCTCCTCAGAAATATTGGACTTTAATAATATTCATTAATCGGTACAGTCCAACAGCTTCAGCAGCATATTTCTGTTTCTTTCCCCCTATTTTTTGTTTTTTATTTAATGTGAATAAATATGATAATATTATTTGATTTATAAAACGTTTAAAAAAATTTTAATATAATTTCGTTAGTTAGCAATTCAAGTTCTATTTACGTCAATTTATACTGATTTTGTATAAAGTCAATTGAAAATTTAAGAAAATAATTGTATTAAAATGTGAAAGTATAAAAGATTATTTTTATTTACTTTTATAGTATTAACGATGTATTTAATTTCTCCTTGATGAAATTTGTATAGCTTGTGTTGTAGGTGTCACATTGCATTGCATTTTAATTCTCATATTAGTATAAAAGTCGTTTATCTGGAAATTAGATAACAGTATGCAATTTTAGAAAAAAGGAGTCAGCATTAAAATCGAAAAGGTTATTTAAATAATTAAAACTAATTTAATTTAATAAAAAAAAATTCGCACTAACCAGATCCTCAAAGTGGAAATGGTTGACTAAAGTGTACCATTTATGCAGAAAATTAAGGATACTAATCATTTTTGTCATCCGTCACCAAAGGATTCGGTATCTCCATCAAATCTTTGGAGAATGCAAAATAATTGGCAGTTTTCGTACGAAAGATCATTGAAGTTCAATTTCTCGACATCAATGCATCATATTGAACTGTTAATATGAAAAGAGTCCTTGACAAGATTGCAATTCTGCACCGACGCATTTTAGTTCAATATGTTGTTCTTCATTTGAAACCTCTTCAATATAAATCCTGACACGCATCGATCAGTTATCCTGGAAAATCGTGGTGAAAGTCGGATTTTTTTTTTTGTGGTAGGGAGGTGAAGTCAGAAATATATAACGGTAAAAGTCCTTTACCATTAATTGAATTTCTTGCCCTTTAAATGGAAGTAATAGGAAGAAAGACGTATCATTTGCCGAAAACAGGACTCTTCTACCCATCTCCGTCCAAAAGTTATGCGTAAACATACATAAAAAATACAACAACAAAAAAATATACGCGATCAAACGATAACCTTCTCTCCTTTGGAAGTCGGTTAAAAAAGGTAATTTGATGGTCCGTGTCCGGTTGTAGAAGAGTCCGTTTCTTAAAAGTTTAGAACTATTGAAACATCGGAATTTTTGAAGATTTCAAATTTGTCAACTAATGAGAAGTGTCTGCTTGTCAGAAGTCTCCGTTTAGGGTAGCGTTATAAAAGAATAATCCTAACCAAAATGTGAATTTATGAGATCTTACAATTTCATTCAGACAGTTTTTGGTTGTCTTGGCTGATGCTTTTATACGAATTTCTAAACCCCGAAAACATTTCTTTTTATCATCGTATTTGCAAATACGCACTCCCAAGAAAGTTAGAGCGCTTCAAAATTTAAAAAAAATTGCGAATATGAGATCTCATAATTTCTGAGAGTCCTTTTTGGCTGTTTTACTTCTGGTGCACTCTAGACAAAAAAAAATACTCTTAAACGATTTTACGACCCCCAAAACATTTCCTTGTTTAAGGTCGCTTAAAATTAACCCCGTTTTCCTAAATTTGCATTGCTAGGCGAGCGGTTCAAAGTTAGAAATAAATGTAGAAATAGGAAATACACTTCCTATCCTTTCCAAAATGTTTGATGGCTCCACCTTCTATAGCTTTTAAACTATATGCTGTTTTTTATGTCGATCGTTTTTTTGTATTCACTCCAGCCGCCAGAACATCCCATAAGAAGTATAGCTTCAAAATTTTGTACTTTCAAACTCCACAAGATGTATACTTTGCAAATTATGTTATTGCACGATTTATCAAACAAATTATCTATGTCAAATGAATTGCTCGAAATTCTTGTCAGCTTACCTTTACTGCAACAGCTTGTTGAGGTCCCTTCCGTAGCGTCAAACTACATCGCTTTAAATCTCGCTTACCAACTAAGATTCCTAAAAATTGTCACAGAACTCTTTACGTTGTTCTTTCTCAAGAAGAAAGTTTTTTGTCAATGATCACAGTAAAGCAAATTAGATTTTCTACGGTTATTTTCCAGAAATAAGAACTTCGTTGGAAAACGAGCCAACACAAAACATTCCGCCGTTAAGACTCGTAAGATCCAAAAAACCACTAACGCACCAAATCAGCGCAACTTTGAGAATTTCGTTTCCATTTATCCTGTTTCATTTTTACTGCGTTTCTTGTGACAAAACGTCACGTTTACAAAGCCCTAAATAGTATGGCTTTATACAATTATATTACACAAACCTATCAATTGTCCATATTATACCTGCATTTTTAAATGAACCAAAATATCCATTACATCTCAAGAGCCTAACGCTGCACGGAATTTTGTTTTTTGTGGTTAGGAAGTAAATGCCATTTACGCATTGAGGGTGCTATGCTCGTGAGCGACTGGACTACCCTTCTCTGTCAACCCGAGAATCTAGCGTGGAACCATTTGGCATATTACTTGGGGCCAGGTATCTTTTCGCTACGACGAGAGGCCCCCGCAAGCTGGGGAATCC
>OZ017739.1:257016512-257026512 GCA_963969285.1 Odontomyia ornata
GGAAAAAGTGAAAAAAGAATTGGAAGCAGCGAAGGCAGTAGTAACCACTTCACCAGCCCCGCTTATAACCGCAGCGCAAGGCACATCCAGAAATGTGCAAGCACCAATATTCGATGGGCAAACGGTCTGGAGTATTTACAAGACCCAGTTTGAAGCTGCCGTAAGGGCAAATTACTGGAATGAGCAGGAACGAGCAACTGCACTGATTCTTGCTCTAAGAGGCCCAGCTGCTGAGCTTTTGCAGACGATCCCCGTTGAATTGCACTCAAACCCGAATGCTATAATGAATGCGCTCGACATGCGTTATGGAGACGATCATCTAAAGCAGATTTATCGGTCACAGCTAAGACATCGGGTGCAGAAGTCTGGTGAAACCCTACAGCAGCTAGCCCAAGACATTGAGCGACTAGCACTTTTGGCTTACCCAGCGTACGTACCAGAACATCGAGATGATGCAGCGACAGAAGCATTCATCAGCGCACTAAAAGACCAGGAATTGAACCAAGCCGTGCGTTTAGTTCAAAAGCAAACGGTTAAGAACGCATTGGCTTACAGTCTGAACTTAGAGGCAGCGAAAAATGTGACTCGTATCACTGCTCGGTTCGTGAGGTAGTGACAGACGAGTGCAGGTGTGAGCGCGTGGAAATTGAGCGAGACCCGCATGTAAATGGGGCGCTGAGATGCTGGAATTGCGGAGAGAAGGGGCACTTGCAAAGAGACTGCAAGAAGCGAAGAAAACCGAGCTATTGTCCAGGGTGTGCAGCTAGGAGGAGATCCAGACCGAGTCAGGAGCCCAGAATAGAAGCCCTTCAAACTGAGGGGTCGGGAAACATGTAAGAGCCATTTTCGTGGGGCAGAGGTTTCAAGACTACATCGTGGAGAAGCGGACTTATGCCTTTCGGGGTCAAGTTGACGGAGAACACTGCACCATAACAATCGACACTGGTGCAACCCGATCGATTATCCGACCAGACCTAGTTAGACAGCAACAACTTCACAAGGACAGAATGTTCTCACTACGGACAGCTACGGGAGAAGCTGCACCTGTTCACGGAGAGGTCAACCTCCAATCGGGAGACCTTGTATTCCGACATAATTTTCTGGTCGCGAACATTATGGATGACTGTATTCTCGGAATGTATTTTCTGCGACCACATGGAATCACGTTGGATTTGGGCAAACGGGTATTGAAATGACAGAATATCGAAGTACTGATGGAGGATCCCAGCGTCCAAATTCCCAAGATGAATGTAGTAGTATGTACTGACACTGATGTACCGAATTCTTCCGAAAGCATTGTATGGGCCAAGCTTGATGGTGACTCTGGAGACCACCGATCTTATCTGATAGAGCCAACGAAGACGTCCGCATTCCGCACTTTGATTGTAGGACGAAGCCTTGTAAGATCTTTAAGGAACGGATACGTACCGGTTAGAGTCCTTAACACCGCAGACTCAACCACGAGCATCAAAGTGGGAGAAGTCATCGGCAGCTGCCAGCCTGTTTCCACCATCACCTCTTTGGAAGCTACTCACGACCATCATTGGAAGAGGAGGCAAGACACAGGCAAGGCCCGGGAACCCATGTCTGCAATATTGAAGCAAGTCAAATTGCCAGCGCAGCTATTCTAGCAAGCCTCTGATCTGGTCAACAAGTACAGTGACATCTTCTCAACAAGCCCGGATGACCAAGGCCGAACGAGTCTGGTAACTCACGTCATAGATACACAGGGAGCCAAGCCGATTCGACAAGCACCGAGACGTCTCCCTATAGCCAAACAAGGAGAAGTGAGCGCGCTGATCTCGGACATGGAAAAACAAGGCGTTATTGAACCTTCTGTCAGTCCATGGGCCGCGCCTGTAGTTCTAGTGAAGAAAAAGGGTGGTAGCACTCGTTTTTGTGTCGACTATAGGCAGCTTAACGACGTCACTAAGAAAGATAGTTACCCGCTTTTCTACACTCGATCTCAAGAGTGGCTACTGGCAGGTAGAAATCGACAAGAAGGACCGAGAGAAGACCGCATTTTCAGTTGGGACCGGATTGTGGCAGTTTGTGGTGATGCAATTCGGGCTTTGCAATGCTACAGCCACTTTCGAACGCCTGATGGAGTACGTGCTACGTGGCCTCACCTGGAAAACCTGCTTGGTGTGCCTAGATGACATCATTGTCATCGGGAGGACGTTCGAAAAGCATGTGCGGAACTTAGAAGAGGTTTTCTCCCAATTGCGACTGGCAAATTTGAAACTTAGTCCCAACAAGTGTACCCTTTTCGCAGCTGAAGTAAAATACCTGGGACACGTCGTATCAGCAGAAGGGGTCAAAACAGACCCTGAGAAAATTGAAGCCGTGAAAAGCTGGCCAACACCAAACAACAAGCGCCAACTACGAAGTTTTCTGGGTCTGGCAACCTACTATCGAAGATTCGTCAAAGATTTTGCCAAAACAGCTAAGTGTCTCCATCAGTTAACCGAGAAAAATCGTCCGTATGTCTGGAATGAACAATGCCAGGTAGCCTTTGAGACCTTGAAGGAGAAGCTGTGTGAATCACCCGTGCTGGCATATCCGAAACCCGGAAAAATGTTTGTAGTTGACACCGATGCGAGCAACGGCGGTATTGGACCTGTACTCTCCCAGCAGATCGATGGCGAAGAAAGAGTCCTCTCGTATTACACTAGAGTTCTTTCAAAAAGCGAGAGGAACTACTGCGTGACCAGGAAGGAGCTATCGGCTATAATAGAGGCCACCAAGCAGTTCCACAAGTACCTATACGGCCAGAAATTCGTTCTTCGAACGGACCATGCATCATTGAGATGGCTGCTCAACTTCAAAAACCCCGAGGGACAAGTTGCGAGATGGATCGAAAGATTGCAGTCATACGACTACGAAATTGTTCATCGGAAGGGAATTCATGGAAATGCTGACGCCCTATCCCGCCGTCCATGTCCAGCTAACAGCAAGCATTGCCGACGGATTCAGGAAAAGGAACCGCCCGTTGATCTGCGATTGATAACGACTGAATTCGATGAAGGTTGGTCACCGGAGGAGATTCGAAATGCCCAGTTAGCCGACGAAGACATGGGACCATTGCTCGTGTGGAAGGAGACAACTGGGCGACCGGAGTGGAAAGACGTTTCAATGCATGGCGCAACCCTGAAAAGCTATTGGGCACAATGAAACTCTCTTCAATTGGAGGCTGGCATACTCAAGCGGAAATGGGAAACGGCGGATGGCAGCTCCTATAGGATGCAAACTATACTTCCCAAGAGCCAAATCCACGATGTGGTTAAGGAGATGCACGAGGGATCCTCGGGAGGCCACCTTGGTGTTAACAAGACCTTAGCGCAATTGCGGGAAAGGTTCTACTGGCTCCACGCTCGAGAAGACCAGCCAAAGTCATTTTTGGAAAGACTATTCGTCTGCCAGCTGATATAAAGTTCGGAACACCCCCCGAGAAACCCCAAACCATCTCGGAGTACGCAAGTGAGGTAAGACATCGGTTGAACTAGATACATCGGACAGTGCGAAAACACCTCGAATCGGCTACTGTCCGCATGAAGACCAGGTATGATCTAAAGGCAAATTCTACTGGCTTCCAGCAAGATGACTTGGTGTGACTATATAACCCGCAACGGCGAAAGGGTAGGTCTCCAAAGTTGCAACATAATTGGGAGGGACCATACCGAGTTACAAAGCGAATCAACGACCTCGTATACCGAATACAGGAACATCGTAAGCCAAGAGCCAAAATGAAAATCGTGCACCTCGACCGGCTTGCCCCATATTACATCCAGGAAGAATCGACTACAACTGGCGACACATCTTTTCGGGGCGAAAAGAACAGAGGTGGGGGCAGTGTTACATGTACAAAGAATTCTGCGAGCTACTGTCGCAATTGTTTTCACAACCATTAAGAACATCAACAAAATGAATTTACTCGAAACCCCGAGAACCCACCAAGCATGATCAACATCTGAAAGTGACGTGACTCCATTGATAAATTTGCTCGAATCTACCAGGTACCTCTCGGCAGAACATTCGCCAATGTACGAGAAATGGGTGAATAGGTAGAGACCCTATTTAAAGTCGAGCTGAATGAATGGGGGGATCATTCATTCAACCGCGATAGTAAACACGGCGATAGTGTGTGGAGTGTGAATTGAAAAGCGATCAAGTAATAGTGAAGTGATTTTAGAAGACAATTGCGATAGGAATTTATGGACAAGTGGAAGTTTTAATTTTAATAGTGAAAATTAAAATTGTGAAATAATTAATAATTGATTGTGCACTTTTAAGTACTGAAATAAACTCTTTTAATTTAATTTAAAATTCGAATTCGATGAAGGTTGGTCACCGGAGGAGATTCGAAATGCCCAGTTAGCCGACGAAGACATGGGACCATTGCTCGTGTGGAAGGAGACAACTGGGCGACCGGAGTGGAAAGACGTTTCAATGCATGGCGCAACCCTGAAAAGCTATTGGGCACAATGAAACTCTCTTCAATTGGAGGCTGGCATACTCAAGCGGAAATGGGAAACGGCGGATGGCAGCTCCTATAGGATGCAAACTATACTTCCCAAGAGCCAAATCCACGATGTGGTTAAGGAGATGCACGAGGGATCCTCGGGAGGCCACCTTGGTGTTAACAAGACCTTAGCGCAATTGCGGGAAAGGTTCTACTGGCTCCACGCTCGAGAAGACCAGCCAAAGTCATTTTTGGAAAGACTATTCGTCTGCCAGCTGATATAAAGTTCGGAACACCCCCCGAGAAACCCCAAAACATCTCGGAGTACGCAAGTGAGGTAAGACATCGGTTGAACTAGATACATCGGACAGTGCGAAAACACCTCGAATCGGCTACTGTCCGCATGAAGACCAGGTATGATCTAATGGCTAATTCTACTGGCTTCCAGCAAGATGACTTGGTGTGACTATATAACCCGCAACGGCGAAAGGGTAGGTCTCCAAAGTTGCAACATAATTGGGAGGGACCATACCGAGTTACAAAGCGAATCAACGACCTCGTATACCGAATACAGGAACATCGTAAGCCAAGAGCCAAAATGAAAATCGTGCACCTCGACCGGCTTGCCCCATATTACATCCAGGAAGAATCGACTACAACTGGCGACGCATCTTTTCGGGGCGAAAAGAACAGAGGTGGGGGCAGTGTTACATGTACAAAGAATTCTGCGAGCTACTGTCGCAATTGTTTTCACAACCATTAAGAACATCAACAAAATGAATTTACTCGAAACCCCGAGAACCCACCAAGCATGATCAACATCTGAAAGTGACGTGACTCCATTGATAAATTTGCTCGAATCTACCAGGTACCTCTCGGCAGAACATTCGCCAATGTACGAGAAATGGGTGAATAGGTAGAGACCCTATTTAAAGTCGAGCTGAATGAATGGGGGGATCATTCATTCAACCGCGATAGTAAACACGGCGATAGTGTGTGGAGTGTGAATTGAAAAGCGATCAAGTAATAGTGAAGTGATTTTAGAAGACAATTGCGATAGGAATTTATGGACAAGTGGAAGTTTGAATTTTAATAGTGAAAATTAAAATTGTGAAATAATTAATAATTGATTGTGCACTTTTAAGTACTGAAATAAACTCTTTTAATTTAATTTAAAAGACATTGCGTTTTCACTTCCCCGGAACATTAAAATTATTGGCCGCGAACCAATAACACGTGACAATATATATATATATATATGTTTATATATATATATATATATGTATATATGTATATATATATGTATATATGTATATATATATATGTATGTATATATATATATATATGTATATATGTATATATATATGTATATATGTATATATATATATATATATATATATATGTATGCATATATATATATATATATATATATATATATAAAATATATATATATATATATATATATATATATATATATATTGTCGCGTGTTATTGGTTCGCGGCCAATAATTTTAAGTGAAAAGGCAATGTCTTCTAAATTAAATTAAAAGAGTTTATTTCAGTACTTAAAAGTGCACAATCACTATTAATTATTTCACAATTTTAATTTTCACTATTAAAATTCAAACTTCCACTTGTCCATAAATTTCTATCGCAATTGTCTTCTAAAATCACTTCACTATTACTTGATCGCTTTTCAATTCACACTCCACACACTATCGCCGTGTTTACTATCGCGGTTGAATGAATGATCCCCCCATTTATTCAGCTCGGCTTTATATAGGGTCTCTACCTATTCACCCATTTCTCGTACATTGGCGAATGTTCTGCCGAGAGGTACCTGGTAGATTCGAGCAAATTCATCAATGGAGTCACGTCACTTTCAGATGTTGATCATGCTTGGTGGGTTCTCTGGGTTTCGAGTAAATTCATTTTGTTGATGTTCTTAATGGTTGTGAAAACAATTGCGACAGTAGCTCGCAGAATTCTTTGTACATGTAACACTGCCCCCACCTCTGTTCTTTTCGCCCCGAAAAGATGCGTCGCCAGTTGTAGTCGATTCTTCCTGGATGATGATGCATGATTTTCATTTTTGCTCTTGGCTTACGATGTTCCTGTATTCGGTATACGAGGTCGTTGATTCGCTTTGTAACTCGGTATGGTCCCTCCCAATTATGTTGCAACTTTGGAGACCTACCCTTTCGCCGTTGCGGGTTATATAGTCACACCAAGTCATCTTGCTGGAAGCCAGTAGAATTTGCCTTTAGATCATACCTGGTCTTCATGCGGACAGTAGCCGATTCGAGGTGTTTTCGCACTGTCCGATGTATCTGGTTCAACCGATGTCTTAGCTCACTTGCGTACTCCGAGATGGTTTGGGGTTTCTCGGGGGGTGTTTCGAATAATTTTAATGTTCCGGGGAAGTGAAAACGCAATGTCTTTTAAATTAAATTAAAAGAGTTTATTTCAGTACTTAAAAGTGCACAATCACTTATTAATTATTTCACAATTTTAATTTTCACTATTAAAATTCAAACTTCCACTTGTCCATAAATTTCTATCGCAATTGTCTTCTAAAATCACTTCACTATTACTTGATCGCTTTTCAATTCACACTCCACACACTATCGCCGTGTTTACTATCGCGGTTGAATGAATGATCCCCCCATTCATTCAGCTCGACTTTATATAGGGTCTCTACCTATTCACCCATTTCTCGTACATTGGCGAATGTTCTGCCGAGAGGTACCTGGTAGATTCGAGCAAATTCATCAATGGAGTCACGTCACTTTCAGATGTTGATCATGCTTGGTGGGTTCTCGGGGTTTCGAGTAAATTCATTTTGTTGATGTTCTGGTTGTGAAAACAATTGCGACAGTAGCTCGCAGAATTCTTTGTACATGTAACACTGCCCCCACCTCTGTTCTTTTCGCCCCAAAAAGATGCGTCGCCAGTTGTAGTCAATTCTTCCTGGATGTAATATGGGGCAAGCCGGTCCAGATGCATGATTTTCATTTTTGCTCTTGGCTTACGATGTTCCTGTATTCGGTATACGAGGTCGTTGATTCGCTTTGTAACTCGGTATGGTCCCTCCCAATTATGTTGCAACTTTGGAGACCTACCCTTTCGCCGTTGTGGGTTATATAGTCACACCTAGTCATCTTGCTGGAAGCCAGTAGAATTTGCCTTTAGATCATACCTGGTCTTCATGCGAACAGTAGCCGATTCGAGGTGTTTTCGCACTGTCCGATGTATCTAGTTCAACCGATGTCTTAGCTCACTTGCGTACTCCGAGATGGTTTGGGGTTTCTCGGGGGGTGTTCCGAACTTTATATCAGCTGGCAGACGAATAGTCTTTCCAAAAATGACTTTGGCTGGTCTTCTCGAGCGTGGAGCCAGTAGCAGTTTCGCTAAGGTCTTGTTAACACCAAGGTGGCCTCCCGAGGATCCCTCGTGCATCTCCTTAACCACATCGTGGATTTGGCTCTTGGGAAGTATAGTTTGTATCCTATAGGAGCTGCCATCCGCCGTTTCCCATTTCCGCTTGAGTATGCCAGCCTCCAATTGAAGAGAGTTTCATTGTGCCCAATAGCTTTTCAGGGTTGCGCCATGCATTGAAACGTCTTTCCACTCCGGTCGCCCAGTTGTCTCCTTCCACACGAGCAATGGTCCCATGTCTTCGTCGGCTAACTGGGCATTTCGAATCTCCTCCGGTGACCAACCTTCATCGAATTCGGTCGTTATCAATCGCAGATCAACGGGCGGTTCCTTTTCCTGAATCCGTCGGCAATGCTTGCTGTTAGCTGGACATGGACGGCGGGATAGGGCGTCAGCATTTCCATGAATTCCCTTCCGATGAACAATTTCGTAGTCGTATGACTGCATCTTTCGATCCATCTCGCAACTTGTCCCTCGGGGTTTTTGAAGTTGAGCAGCCATCTCAATGATGCATGGTCCGTTCGAAGAACGAATTTCTGGCCGTATAGGTACTTGTGGAACTGCTTGGTGGCCTCTATTATAGCCGATAGCTCCTTCCTGGTCACGCAGTAGTTCCTCTCGCTTTTTGAAAGAACTCTAGTGTAATACGAGAGGACTCTTTCTTCGCCATCGATCTGCTGGGAGAGTACAGGTCCAATACCGCCGTTGCTCGCATCGGTGTCAACTACAAACATTTTTCCGGGTTTCGGATATGCCAGCACGGGTGATTCACACAGCTTCTCCTTCAAGGTCTCAAAGGCTACCTGGCATTGTTCATTCCAGACATACGGACGATTTTTCTCGGTTAACTGATGGAGACACTTAGCTGTTTTGGCAAAATCTTTGACGAATCTTCGATAGTAGGTTGCCAGACCCAGAAAACTTCGTAGTTGGCGCTTGTTGTTTGGTGTTGGCCAGCTTTTCACGGCTTCAATTTTCTCAGGGTCTGTTTTGACCCCTTCTGCTGATACGACGTGTCCCAGGTATTTTACTTCAGCTGCGAAAAGGGTACACTTGTTGGGACTAAGTTTCAAATTTGCCAGTCGCAATTGGGAGAAAACCTCTTCTAAGTTCCGCACATGCTTTTCGAACGTCCTCCCGATGACAATGATGTCATCTAGGCACACCAAGCAGGTTTTCCAGGTGAGGCCACGTAGCACGTACTGCATCAGGCGTTCGAAAGTGGCTGTAGCATTGCAAAGCCCGAATTGCATCACCACAAACTGCCACAATCCGGTCCCAACTGAAAATGCGGTCTTCTCTCGGTCCTTCTTGTCGATTTCTACCTGCCAGTAGCCACTCTTGAGATCGAGTGTAGAAAAGCGGGTAACTATCTTTCTTAGTGACGTCGTTAAGCTGCCTATAGTCGACACAAAAACGAGTGCTACCACCCTTTTTCTTCACTAGAACTACAGGCGCGGCCCATGGACTGACAGAAGGTTCAATAACGCCTTGTTTTTCCATGTCCGAGATCAGCGCGCTCACTTCTCCTTGTTTGGCTATAGGGAGACGTCTCGGTGCTTGTCGAATCGGCTTGGCTCCCTGTGTATCTATGACGTGAGTTACCAGACTCGTTCGGCCTTGGTCATCCGGGCTTGTTGAGAAGATGTCACTGTACTTGTTGACCAGATCAGAGGCTTGCTAGAATAGCTGCGCTGGCAATTTGACTTGCTTCAATATTGCAGACATGGGTTCCCGGGCCTTGCCTGTGTCTTGCCTCCTCTTCCAATGATGGTCGTGAGTAGCTTCCAAAGAGGTGATGGTGGAAACAGGCTGGCAGCTGCCGATGACTTCTCCCGCTTTGATGCTCGTGGTTGAGTCTGCGGTGTTAAGGACTCTAACCGGTACGTATCCGTTCCTTAAAGATCTTACAAGGCTTCGTCCTACAATCAAAGTGCGGAATGCGGACGTCTTCGTTGGCTCTATCAGATAAGATCGGTGGTTTCCAGAGTCACCATCAAGCTTGGCCCATACAATGCTTTCGGAAGAATTTGGTACATCAGTGTCAGTACATACTACTACATTCATCTTGGGAATTTGGACGCTGGGATCCTCCATCAG
>OZ017739.1:257031512-257079012 GCA_963969285.1 Odontomyia ornata
TCACCAATGTCTTATTTTGTTGACAGATGAATAGACAACGTGAAACTGAGCTTTTATATAATTAAAAACACCACTCTCCTCCTATTTCAATCGGGCTTGGGACACGACTTTGGCGGAGTTAAGGCTTTCGTTGAACAGCGATTTGAAATTCAATAGTAACTCTTATCTGCCATCTTAATAATAAAATGTTTTCGGCTTCAATTTATATTATATCTATTTATGTGAATGTTATATTTATACGATATACAAAAATGAAACAAAGTGTGATTTTGAAAATGTTTGAAAAGCCCCCTATAAGTTAATTTTTCCTACTGCACTGTTATACTTGGAGCACGAGCCAAGATCAACTTTGACGTTACGGCACGGAAGAGAGTCCAAAAGAGCCAACTTGTACTAGTTTGATAGCCCGACACGAAATGAGGCTCTCATCACTTCCCATATACATTGTATGGGACTGTCCTCTTCATTTTCTTATTGCTCTGAGGCTATGACTATCATATAATTGACAACATATTGGACTGCAATGATTCGGAATATAATTGGAATCTATTGGTGGAGTTTGAAGATATTAACAATGTTTGATTCACTATATTCCAGTTATTAAAGTTTAGTACTCTTTCACATAAAATTTAATTGGAACTTTTGAACCTTCATTTTATAATGATTTTAGATGGTGAGCGATCAGTGTCTGCATTTTTTTAGACTAAAAGTACACTTTTAACCGTTTCTATGGGAAGGTGCGGTGAATTAATGGTTTATATGAACTTGGCTGATCACAGTGAAAGTTTTCTTTTAAGATTTTGTATTTTGACACAAACCCCTATTGAAATCACGACCTGTGTTCGTCTGTCAGTCTGTGCGGCTGTGTGACATAGCAGTTTTTCCGAAACTGTAGAAGCTAAATCCATCAAACATTGTGGGAACGTATCAAGTTGTGACCTCTTCAACGTTTTGGAGTGACAAAAATATTTAGAGAATTTTAAGGGAAGTCACTCTATACAGGAGGATTTTTTTCATTTTGAAGGTTTTTCGAAATAATATCGCTAAGTCTGTAACTTTGAACGAATATTCCTGGATTTCGCAGCCGTTCCACCCTAACGACAAATACGTTGAGCCTTGTCTTACCACTGGCTTCACACCTCTAGAAGCATTCGTGGATTTAAACATGAATCTGTATATTTTTGATTCTGATGGCACTCCGATTATATTGAATATCATGTATCTAGGCAGGCTACCCATAAGAATATAGAATATCCTCCGGATTTGAGCTTGCAGGTTAGGCAGCTTCAATGGAGATGCTGATTAGCGAGATATGTTGAGCCTAGTCGAACTGAGACGGATCAGTCTAGGTTTTGGTGGCTAAATGGCATTTACTAAATTATTCGTGGTTTTTCGTTTTTGTTTTTGTTACAGTTCATTATTGCGACGTTCTTTGTTATTGCAATTTTGTTCATTGTATTAAGTGGCTCGTTGGCTCAGGAGGAGCCGAAACAAAAAATATATTGTATAAACTACGTTGTCTTTGGTCATCCATGATGCTGGGTGCCCCCGGTATCAAGATGCAAAGGTAAAATTTAATCCAAAACATAGTACACCGCAGTTGGACACCTACCTACTTCGTCAAGCCCGGTGTGTCATTAGCACTTGTTGTTAGAAGACCAGCAGACAATATAAATAAAATAAATAATGTAAGTAGCAGCAATAATGAGCTGCTTCTTAAAATTTATCAGCAATTAAATTCTTTATCGGAGAGAATCGATTAACAGGATTCAAAAATTAACTTTGTTATTCAGCGTTCAGAGCTTTCAAATGCCTCAAAATAAGTTGTCATCCAGTCTCATCTCGGTTTGTGAGTCTACATTGACGTGACTGTCTCTTAGAATTCCTTGTGAAGCAAAAGCCTGGTATCATCCTTCCCACCGAAACCCACCTCAATTCCTGGCACTCCATGACATTCAAGGATTTTGAATCCGTAAGAAACGATAGGGTAACAGGTGATGAGGGAGGTGGCACCGGGACATTGGTGAGAAGATCCCATTGTTTCCAAAATATTGAAAAAGTCGAATTCAAAAACTATGAATTTCTTAAAGTGTCCGTTATCAAGATTTCACTGCCAGGTCGGGATAACCTCTTCGTTATCTCTGCCTATTTTTTTTTTTTTTTTGTTTTTTTGTGGTAGGGAGCTGAAGGCATTTATGCCCGCCGAGTCTGGCAGTGTGGGACTCCCATGGAGGATACCTTTGGACTACCCACTAAACACCTCCCCTGTCAATCTGAGAACCTAGCCTGGAACCGTTTGACACATTACTTCGGGCCAGGTCTCGTTTTGTTACGCCGTGGGGCGCCTTCAAGCTGGGGAGTCCCTTTCCTAGCGGGAGGGGAGGGGGGAGGAGGAATTGCCAGAAGAGCGATCCCCCAGCCTCAGCGCCTCCGGCTGCTGTGAGTCCCTTTTATATTTTAGGACTGCCCGAGCATAATGTGCCACCTGGTTCCATTTGTCAACCGATTCGAGCATCACCGCAACTATATTATCCGGGGTGAGCTCTCCCGTCTCCCTGTAGAGTTCCCTTCGCAGCCTGGCCCATTTCGTACACGCAAAAAATGTGTGACAGGCATTGTCCTCCTCTCCTGGGCAAAACCGACAATCGGGAGACCGTGACTTGCCGATCTTGTGCAGGTAAGACTGAAAACACCCGTGCCCGCTCAAAAGCTGGGTCAGATAGAAGTCAGTCTCACCATGCTTTCGATTTAGCCACGGTCTCACATCCGGGATGAGGCGCGCAGTCCACCTTCCCTTCGTGCAATTCCTCCAAGACTGCTGCCAATCGTTGAGCGAGCGTTGTCTCTCCTCGCGGACAACCATCTCCCTCGCATCCTCGTTTCGGCGCAGGTAAATAGCGCGGCGCTCTCTAGCAAGGAGGGCGACAGGTATCACGCCTGCAATCACTCTCACCGCCGAGTCGGAGACTGTTGGATACGAAGATGCAATTCTCAGTGCTCCTCTTCTCTGTACCTGTGCCAATCGTTTTCGGTATACCTCCTTGCTGAGAGCGTCGCCCCATACCTCTGCTCCGTACAGTAGCACTGACCCTACAGCACTCATCAAGAGGCGTCTTCTTGATGGGCTGGGTCCCCCTACGTTGGCCATAAGTCGACTCAGGGCCGATATTCCCGAAGCAGCCTTCTCAGCCGTTGCCCTGATTTGCTCAGAGAAACTCGTCTTCGAGTCGATCAGTAGCCCCAGGTACTTCACCGCTGGCTTCGATTCGATCTGTATATCTCCAATACTGATCATCCTTACTCTAGGGATTCTCTTTTTTGTCAAGATGACCACTTCGGTTTTCTCCAGTGCTAGACTGAGCCCGCGAGTAGTCATCCAGTCCCTCACTCGGCGCATTAGCATACCTAGCCTAAGTTGCGCTTGTTCAACGGTGCGTCCGGCGACCAGAGCCGCAACATCATCCGCATAGCCGACCAAGCGCGACTCATCTGGCATCTCAAGTCTCAGTAGCCCGTCGTAAGACACGTTCCACAGGTCCGGACCAAGGATAGATCCCTGGGCAACACCCGATGTAACCGCCATCCTTCGTTGGCCCTGTGTCGTGTCGTAGAGCAGGCTTCGGTCCTTTAGGTAGTTCCTCAAAAGCCGCATTAGATATTCTGGAACTTATCTCTGCCTATGCAACTAGTCGAAATGTTCTCAAGTTCAAGGAGGAGCTCAATACCTTGTTTGAAATACTCGAATTGAACAGGCTGCATACTTATTATATTTTTGCCGATGACCTGAATGCCAAGCATACATCATGGCAGACCGCCAAACATAATCTCAGAGGTGTACTCCTGAAATCGTGGATAACAGAGAACCAAATTGAATACAGGCGCAATCTATATGGGTCGGAGTTCCCAACATACCTTAGGACAAATTCATATTTGGACCGCTGCATTGCTGACGCAAGACTTGAATTCAGCTTTAATAGTCCTCAACGGAAACTGCAGGTGTTTCCTTAGGATAGCGACCATAACGCAATCGTGCTGGAAATCAATCATCAAAGGGATGATTTCTTCCTCATTCCAGTTCAACATGAAAATTATCGGTTGAATTTAAAAAAAGCAGACTGGGAAAAGTTCCAAGAGAAGTTTAATCGGGAATACCGGAAGCAGTATCTTCCTTCTGATGATGACAAGTCTTGTTCAATGGTTTTTAATGACAGGAATCTAACTAGCGATGAAATAGATCTCTATTAGTCGAAGTTGATTGAGAAAGTAGTTCCCAAGATTAAACATCGAAACAGTATGGAAGGACATGAAACGCCAACCGTTGCAAGGTCTTCTCATGCGCGTCCACAATATTTACCCGCGATTTTTTGACTACAACCATCCCTCATCAGCTTTGCTGAAATTACACCTGAAGAATGCCCGAAACTTAATCCGTTCATACTTCTGGAGTGAGGCCAGCAATCAATGGGCGGAACAACTGAGGGGCACTAGTCCACAGGACCCAGATGGCATTTTTGCGAAAGTGAATAGCCTATTCCGTAAAAAGTCTCGACTGAAGGTATCGAATCATGAAGTCGCTAGTGATGCGATAAATCTTCTCAATAGAGCTGTTGTCGAAATTGACTGTACGACTGCGAATAGAAATGGAAACAGGATTATATGTGATGGATTGCATAAACTTGCCCTGGTTGAAACACATTTTGAATTGGTTCATCTACCAAACCCAGGGAGAGAGAATCAAATATTTTCTGAGGTCGTTGAAGCAAAAGTTTCCGACTTCAAATCAAGCCAGTCTCTGAAAAACCGATGCTAGTACCGGTACTGAAAAAACCGTTTCATAGTGACCAAACTGATTCTAGTAGTATATAGTACAAGAAGGTTAAAAAATTTGACCTGTAAAATCATATATTGAATTAGCTAAACTTTTTAATTGGATCATTTCACCCTTTTCACATCAATTTAATGTAAATCTATACGACAAATTTGCTCTACATTTGAAGCTTTATCTAACGTCGCGCGGAAATCGATCACTCTTTCGGATGGCTCCGATAGCTTTTTAAATTACTTTTTATGGAATTGTTTGCAGCTACATATAAATGAGTTGCATATTTTGAATAATAATTTTTCTGAAAAATTATTAGAGAAGAAAAATGTTAGAAGAAGGTGGTTAGTGCACACGTCGAAACCACCTTCTTCTAACATTTTTCTTCTCTAATAATTTTTCAGAAAAATTATTATTCAAAATATGCAACTCATTTATATGTAGCTGCAAACAATTCCATAAAAAGTAATCATATATTGAATTAATATTAGTTCTTTGGTATCTCCACATCTTTCGTCTACTGGCAACGTAATAATCTTACACAACCTCGAACTTAAATTCAAGCATAAACATATTTCCAGTAGTTTGATCATAATTTTAGTTAGAATTATTCAAATCCATTTTTTAACTCTTATCAATTTACAGGTCTGTTAAATATCGGTGAAAGTCCGATCGGAGCAGATACAATATGCCCCACGGGTATGTTCAGGTGCAAGGATGGCAAATGCATACCATCCTTGTGGGTGTGTAACTACCAAAAAGACTGCGATAGCGGAGAGGATGAGTACCAATCATGTCGTAAGTAGAATTATTTATTGCATCCTCTCAACCAAAGAGATGAAGGTTTGAAAGAGTTTATTGATCCTGATGGATGAAAATTGATGCGTGCTAAAATTTGAAGCTAAAATAAAATTTTATTAGAGTTGACACCGGCTTATTTAAGAAGTTAAAAATAGCGCAAATGAGATCAAGATACTCAAAATCATCAGAACGGAAAGGATTTATGCATTCGAAACTGAATCAATTGAAGAACCTGAGAAAAATCTACTGTTCAAAATAAATTTAAAGATTAATGATATCTCTTGTATGAATCGTAAAAATAATTGCTATGCACGCATTATTTTCTTTATCTTTGAAATATGGGTCGAAATTAAAATACAAATAATAAGTTAATTTCTTAAATTTTTTAGCGCCACCTGAATGCGAAGCAGGTCAAATTAGTTGCGGGCAGTATGAGTTTAACAAAACATATTGTATACCACCCCATTATAGATGTGATATGACAACAGACTGTGTTGATGGATCCGATGAATCACAATGCAGTAAGTATAATCGAAAAACGCATAAAATGTATTTCTAGAATGTACGCTTTTACCCAACGCGAAACCTTTTCGTAACTTCCGGTTCTGCAAAATATGTGGCAATCAATTGTGTAAATAGATAACTGTGCATAAGAAAAATCCCTTAACATGCCAACTTGAATTTTGTGAATGAAAATCAGCACATATAAAAGATCAATGTAATATTTCACTGTCTATGCATGCTGGGCCATTCATTTGGTATGTTTATTAGCCAAATCAATCTACTGATCAGCCTACATGACTATTCACAGCAAATATTATATTTTCTTCCTGGATAAGTTAGCCAATATGTGTAATGCATTATTGGATAACGTCCAAGTCAATATGTTGTCGCCCTATGGTAACTCAACTCAATTTAAATTTTAAAAATAATAATTATCGAAATACTCGACAATAAGATACGTATACAAGTGGCCCTGATCCTTTGCCAAGAAACTTAACCTCATAATTAACTGGGATTGCACATCGCGCCGCATTCGTAGAAGGCAGATTTTTATTTATTGCAAACTCCTCTTGTTGATAACCATACAGTGAAAGGATGTTCTTTGTGCCATTCGTGTCCTCTCGAAATTGTCTTTCCCCCAAGGATATGGTCGGATAAAGAATGTTTTTTGTAGAGTGAGTAAGCACAGGGTTTCGTAAAATATTGCTAGCACAAACAAGTATTTAAATGATATTTAAATACGAGTAAGATGCACTCAAAAACGTATGTGATGTGAACTCTATCGTAATGAATTTGAATCATTTGGGTTTGGAGAATTTCATAATTTTTAGAAATTCCTTTAATTACAAAACATCGTAATTAATGCGTTCCAATACGCGCGAACACCATATTCTCGTCTTTATGGCATTTACGTCTTCCATTCAACTGTTACCTTGGCCAAGTCTTATGTTTAAGGCAAAGTTAACTGTCGGCATAAATTCTTCTTCTTCTTCATAGCACTACAGCCCCTCTCGGGCCTTCACTTCATCCAAATAGCGCCTCCAACTGTCTCGGTCCATCGACCGCGTCCTCCAATTTTGAAATCCGAGCAGTGATGAACTGTCTTCGTCGACTGAGTCAGACCAGCGTTTCCTTGATTTCCTCACTGGCTTCCGCCCTTCAGTTCTCCCAACGAATACCTTTTTGGGTATCCGTTGTTTGTCCATACGATTCATGTGTCCAGCCCATTGAAGCTTCCGCAGTCCGACAATAGATGGTAGTATCGAATTCGTCATTGGTCCCCGTCTAGCTTCTCTCCGATTATTCGCCTCAGGACCCGTTGCTCAAGGGCGTTTGCGGATGCTTGGGTTAGGGTCCATGTTTCACACCCATAGCATACCATAGGTCTTATCACAGATTTGTATACTTGGAGCTTTGTTTTCCTGTGTTTGCAGTTGGTCTTCAAGATCGTCAATACTGAATAAAATATTTTATTTGCGAGCTGTATTCTTCGGCGTATTTCGTCTCTTTCATTACCGGTTCCCACCATTTTGGCGCCTAGATACACAAATTCGCTAACATTTTCGATGCTGTACTCGCCAAGTATGATACTTTGTGTGCTTGAGGTATTTTTCCTCGACTGCTTCATGAGCTTTGTTTTATTTTTATTGATTTGTATCCCTACTAGTTTTGGTTCGCTATCGAGTTTCAGGAAGAGTTCTTTGGGAGTTGTTAATGACCATGACAAATGTTGATGTCGTCCGCATAGGCTACTACTTGGCTCGACTTGTGTAGTAATGTACCTCGTGTATGGACAGGTAGCTTCCTTATGACGTACTCCAGAGCCAAATTGAATAGCAATGGAGCCAGCCCATCTCCCTGTTTTAGTCCGATATTTGTGTCAAAGGCATCGATGAGTAGATTATTGATGCGGACTTGGGAGGTCGTCGACGTCATCGTCATTTTGGTAAGACGGACTAATTTGGCTGGGATGTCAAAGCAGAGCATTATGTGGTAGAGTACGTTACGATCAAAACTGTCGTATGCTTGCTTAAAGTCAACGAAAGTTTGATGTATTTCTATGTTGAACTCCCATCATTTTGCAAGTACCTGCTTGACAGTGAATAATTGGTCTATCGTCGATCTACCTACTCTAAAACCACCTTAATACTTTCCAATAATACTATTGGCGTATGATTCGATTTTATTTTCTAAGATCTTTGAAAATATTTTGTACGCCGTACAAAGTAGTGATATGCCTCTATAATTTTCACACTGTAGCTTTTCACCTTTTCACAAAAATTTCATATGCTTCTATGTTGAACTCCCAGCATTTCTCAAGTACCTGCTTGATTGTAAATAATTGGCCTCTCGTCGATCTACCTGCTCTAAAGCCACCTCTTTACTTCCCAATAATACTTTACGCCGTGCAAAGAAGTAATATGCCACTATTGTTTTCGCACTGTAGCTTGTCACCTTTTTGGTGTGTGGAGAATATAATTGATTGGTTTTACGCGTTCCGCATAAGTTCTTGTTGGCAAATGTGCTAGATGACTTTGTGAAAAGCTTGCCACGTTATTTGATGAGCTCCACTGGAATATCATCGATACCCGGCGCTTTATTATTCTTTCGGACTTTGATGATCGAACAAACTTCATCTCGAGTTAGAGGAGCCAATGAAGGTTCTCCCGGAACATCTTAAGCTCCATTGCTCTAGAGCTGTGCGGTGGACTAGGAGGTCCTTGAAATATTATGACCATCTTTCCATAAGCCTGTTTTCATCAACGATGATGTTGCCGATTTAATCACGACAGAGCGTGGTTTTGGGCTGATAACCTCGCTTTAGGCTCTTCACTATTTTTATGCTTGTGTTGTGTTGTTGCTCGCTAGACTTACATCGATGCTTCTCAATTGGTCATCATAGTATTTTCGTTTCTGAATTCCAATTATCTTGTTCGCTTCTCTTCTGAGATTTTCATAGTGTTCTATCTTCGTCCTGGTTTTCCTACTTACGTATTCTTTGTACGCCTGATTCTTTTTATCTAACGCATTCTGGCACTCATCATCGAACCAATTTCAGAATTCCAATTATCTTGTTCGCTTCTCTTCTGAGATTTTCATAGTGTTCTCTCTTCGTCCTGGTTTTCCTACCTACGTATTCTTTGTACGCCTGATTTTTTTTATCTAACGCATTCTGGCACTCATCATCGAACCAATCATTCCTCTTGCGCCGGGCTTGATGTCCGATCGTCTGTTCTGCCACGTTCCTGATGGCCGCTTTCACTTCCATCCAGAGCTCGTTGCTTGTCTTTGACGATGCGTCTGATAAGATAGAAGCCAGCTGGTTGTCTAGGGCCTCCTTGAAATGTTTGGCCACAGACGCCGTTTGGAGCCATGTGATATCAAATTTTTGAAGCGGGCTTGTCTTCCCCGAATATGTCTTTGACATACGACATCGATCGGTTAATTTGACCAAGTAATGATCTGAGTTAGAATTGGCTCCTCGGTGTATACGGACGTCAAGTATGCTCGAGGCCCATCGTTGTTGATCAGGACATGGTCGATCTGGTTTCGTGTGCTGCCATCCGCTGATATCCAGGTCATTTTATAAATGCGTCGATGTGGGAAGCAAGTCGAACGTATGACTAGATTTCTGCTGTATGCAAAGTCAATCAGGCGCATGCTTTTGTCATTTGTTTTATCGTGGAGACTATATCCTCCAGTCGTTCTCCGATGAGATAGCTCATTGCCAACCTTAGCGTTTAATTCACCCAGAATTATTTTTGTGTCGTTTGTAGGCAATGAGTCGACTAGTCTTTCCAAGTGATTGTAGAACGTTTTCTTCGTTTCTTCGCCCTTTCTTCGGTCGGGACATGAGCATTGATCAGTCAGATTTTGAGGAATTTCGCTTTTATACAGATCGCCTACAACCGTTCATTGACTGCCTTAAAATCAATAACGTGCGATTTGAACTCCCTATCCACAATGAAGGCCACTCTGAATTCTCGTTTTCCTGTAGGGTTACCAGTTTTGTATATTGTGTGCGATCTCATGTCTTGAATGTATTTTCCAGTCCAGTTCGTTTCCTGGATTGCCGGTATTTTTCATTTATATTGAATGGCCTGTTGCAAAAGGTCCTTAACAGCGCCAGGGTAATTGAGTGATCTGACATTCCAGATGCAATGCCATAATCCTTTTTCCGTTTGCGAGTTCATTGCCGTGAGTCCAATCCTTTCCGAGGCCCATCTGCAGGTTTCGAAACATATAATTGTTTTCCAGGGACAGGGAGTTAGCCCGTCGCCCAACCTCCATTCCGGCGGCATGGTTATTACGTCGATTCCGTTATCAGGCGCCGAAGATTCGCCTTCACGCTCTTACGTTCCCACAAAGGAGATGTAAGTAGGTTTTAGTAGCAGAGCTGTAGGAGTTTTTACAGTTATTAGCATTTCTCGGCATTTAATGTCCCAGTATTGGGGAACCAGTAAACCCAGTGTGCGACCCTGAGAGCATTTACTACCATTTATTTGGGGGGTTTTGGATGAGAAATCATGGATGCTATGGGTTGGAGAAACAAAGGGGTTCCCTCCTCCTTTCTCAAATAAGCTTGGTACCGTCTACGGCGGAGTTGTCAACATAAATTGTTTGGTATAATGAGTGCACACCAGCCAATCGATACAAATACAAGAAAACGTTCAAACAAATTCGTTCAACTAGCGTGGACACCTTGAAATACGCCAACAAGCGTGGTCTCATACAAAAACTAGTTCTAAATAAAAACAACAAGCAATTGAAAGTACGCGAAGCAGCACGTTGAATTTGGGTGACATTTCTCAGGAAACCATCGCTCACCAGTTTGCTCGTACACGATATTTTCATATGGCTTAGTATATTTTTCTACCCCACGCCACAACGCTTTTAAACCTATTCTGAAATGAAATTGTAGCACTACAGCCCCTTTCGGGCCTTTGCTTAGAGATAGTTAGAGCATCTCATCATCATGATCGAATGTGTCGGCACTCTGCAAGGTGATATGGTCAGTATAACGCTTCGGCCGTGTGTCCGTCCACCTAGCTGCTGTACGTTCTGATTTTAAACTAGCACGATCATAACTGAACGGGCTTATAGTCCGTCCGAAGAATCACTCGAACTAAATCTCGTTACCACCAACGAGAGTAGAACCAGGGACCTTCGGCTTACGGGATGATTGCTCTAACCACTTCACCACGCGGATCTATTCTATGAATTCAAAATTCATTCACCCCACTCTTAAAGTATGGCAAATTATCCTATTTATTTTCAATTCTCTATCTGTTATCATCTTACGCATGGGTAGTCTGTTTCAAAATGTGCAGTGCACTTACTTGTATGTATTCTTAAAGTAGTTTTGAAAGTTAATCCTATAACTTTGAGGATTGAGTTTGATTTGAATTTAAGGAAAAATGGACAGTATTAGATATTAAGTCGATTGCCCATCAATTGAATTGATTGGCAGTACATTATTTCAAAACATTAACAGAAATCTATACATTGCACACATCTTGGCCAGACGTCTGAAAAGTTTTCGATAGGGAAAACGCACACGCCTTTTCTCCTACGAGAAGTAAATAGATGAATTTTTTCCCAATGCTCTATTACGGTTTATACGAATTTCCTAATGAATACAAGTAGCGCGTTCACGGGTCGACTAACTACTTTATGGTTTGCTAGGGTGGGGCTCAACTTCTATGTGTTTCCATTCTATGGTACATACTCTAAAACGCCTCATGGAAATTGTTTTAGTTCATGCACTTTCTAAGCTATAAGTCGTGTTGCTTAACCTATTCATAATAATAAAATATCATCTTCGGTATAGCTCCAAGCCGTGCCTTCACCGCCAATTTTTGCGGTTCTGTGACCTCATTCAGCAGTTTGAAATCCCTAGCAGGGCTTTACTAGCGGCTTCAACTGAGTCTTCCCACTCCTTCATCTGGTTCGCTAGTGGACGCTTTTCTGGTAGGGTACGAGTACACTTGAAGTCTGTCCTAACGAGTCAATTGAGATTTTAGAGGGTTTTGTAATAAAACCTTTTACAATATCCTATTCAAATCGGTACCTGTCATTTCATCCGTCTGCAACAGCAAGCTTGCTCAGAAATAAGAGAAGTTAAAATCATCTTATTTGTTAAATGCTCACGAATAGCGCTCTATTAAAAATATTGTGGTCTTTGTAGCAAGACAGTCGGTCTCGGGCACTGGTTACACGTAGGTGTCGCCTCCAGCTGTTTCAATTCATCAGCCGTGTCCTCGAATTAGCATTCTGCTATTATTATCTACTTAGACCAGCGTTTTGTGGGTTTTCCAACTGGTCTTTGTCCCTCAGTTTTGCCCACAAATATTTTTTCGGTACTTTACCTTCGTCCATTCATTGCAGCTTTGGTTGTTTTATCACAGGAGAGACCTCTGCCTCGTCGAACAGTTCATATAACTCGTGGTTACATCACATTCGCCATTGATCCCTTTCCATTCGGCGCCTACAATGCGCCTCAGAAATCATATTTCGAACGTTTTCAAAACATTTACAGATGTATGAGTGAAGGTCCATGTCTCACATCCATAGCATAGCGCAGGACTTAATCACTGATTTGTATACTTGGACTTTTATTTTCCTATCTATGCAGCTGGCCTTCAAGGTAGAATTTGTACGCAAGATAAACTCTATATTTGATTTCCACCGTTTCGTTACCAACCTTCACTAATTTGAGCTAAAAAGACCAATAAATTCGCCCACGGGGTCTGGTGTTTTTCCTGGTTCGTGCCATAACTTTCGTTTTGAACTCGTCAAATGGCTGACTTACCTGCTTCATTTCTTGATCCAACTTAAGTAGGTGTTCCTTGGCGGATGAAAAGAACCGTTATCAAATTTTTATGACATTCGCAAAGACTACAGTTCGGCTCAATTTGTAGAGTAGCATGCCTTTCGTATTAACAATTAGTTAATAGTACGAAGTGTGACAATTAAGTAATGAGACTGATTTTAACGAGTATTGCCGCGCTTGTGGTAAACCTGCGGCCTTGAAATTCCTTTCACCTTCCCCGGTATCCTTCCCCTCTCCATTGATATATTTACCATCGCTCTAGCTTGTTAAGTTCGCCTGCTGTGTCGTGTTGAGTAGACGTGTGTTTGTAGTGCTCGTGACGAAAATGGACAAACGAAATCAAGAGCAACGCGTTGCGATAAAATTTTTGCGCCGGATTGGGCGAGACAGCTTAATTGTAAAAGTGCATGGTGATAGTGCTCTTACTCGTGCCCAGGTGTTTCGATGACATAAAGAATTTAAGGTTGGGCGTGAAAGCGTGGAAGACGAGGTGCGGAGCGGGAGACCAGTCGAGGTGCGGACTGACGCAAATGCGCAGCGTGTGCGCGCCCTAATCCGTGAACATCGGCGTTTAACAGTTTGAATGTTGGCCTCGGAACTGGGTATGAACTGTGAAACAGTCAGAAAAATTTTAACCGATGATTTTGGGATGAAAAAGTTGTGCGCGAAAATAGAATGAAAAAGTTGTGCGCGAAGATGTCCCAGTATTTGGCCTCTAAAGGGATCGCAGTATTTTGTTCCCTAGAACAAAATCGGTAGTCAAAGGAACCCATTTTGAGTCGATTACGGACATCCAGGCGGCCGTGACGTGGGTACTCGCGGACATCCCAGTCGAAGCGTTCCAGAAATGTTACAAAGCATGGAAAACGCGCTGGAATCGTTGTATAGCTGCCCAAGGGGACTACTTTGAAGGGGATGGCAGAGTTGTAGAATAATTTTCAAATATACGGTTTTCATGGAATCAGTCTCATGACTTAATTGTCACATCTCGTATGATATCCTCTATAGCATAGCTAGACTGCATAGCATTAGGACCAGTCCGTCATCCTGCTTTAGGGGGAATCGAAAAATTGAACGAAAGTTTCTTTACTGTTTGGTTGAAATACGTAGGTTCTTTGCTGCCACAGTATGATCGAGTCTAGCTTAGTCGATGTATGTGAACTTGAGGGATTTTAATGAGGATTTTCAATTAGTCCCCTGAGATTTCGGTGTCAGTTAAAACTCTGTGAAAGTAAGTCTAATATTTTTGAACGTCTTATGGTGATTTGAAACTACGCACATAAGTGCATTTCAATTTGTATGTAATATTGCTATTTTAGTTTATAGACCTGCGTATGCGGTGATCTGTACTATGATGTAGGTACATCACGTATTGTCGATACTGTCGATCATGGCTTTCATTTTCGAAAGATTTTTGCCCACCCTTAAACTCCTTGGCCCACGTATACACTCGATTCTGAGACAATGTGGTGTCCCCAAACTGCGCCTTGCAATGAGTAAATATTTCCGACGGTTTAACGCCTTCAATGGTTAAAAACTTCATGATGACGCGTTGCGCGACAGACGGATATACCCCTTCCTCAGTCATGGCTGTACTGATGATAGAACCGGGCTTACCTGCTAACTAACCTGACTCCCCCACTCCTTATAAACGAACCACTAACCGCGATACTATATCATCCAAAGTCAAATGCGCTTTATTCAATACTAATCGTTATAAATTTTAAAAGAATATAAAGCGAATTCCAAACAATGAAAGTGCGAAAAACGTACTGGCCCAAATGGCTCTCTAAATTTATACATTACAGTTAAACACATTAAATAAAAAAAAACCCTAGCAGTTCTAATTAATTAAGATTATTACATATTTTATAATTTGATTGGAAAAAGGAGGGAAAATCTAAAATTAAAAATTACTTATAAGTTTAACACAACAGTGAAATTTTATCCTACACCTAATACGTTATAACCTAATTCTAGTAAAATTGAACCAATAACTTTATCTTATGCTAAAACATGCTATCATAATATTCCTAATCTAAACGTCAAACCTTATCTCTAAACCTACTATTATAAACATTAACGTATACCTATCCTAAATATTGAAATCTATACCTAATTTTTAACACAAATAAACAGCAACTCTAAATGTAGCAATAATGAGCTGAAACTTAAAAACTAAGTAACAAAAATACAAAATCAGAAAATAAACACGAATAATTTTGATATTCTCATTCAGCCACCAATATCTAGATTACTCGACCAGCCTCAACGTATCTAGCAAATGAATATCTCCATTGGAATTGTTGGTCTCGTGAACTCAAATTCGGAGGATATTTTATCTTCTTATCGGTGGCCCGTCTATATATGTGATATATGACTGGGACACTGTCAAAATCAAAAACATATCGATTCATGTCCAAATACACGAATACTTCTGGAGGAGCGAAGCCAGTAGCGAGGCAAATCACAATATATCCGTCTGTAGGGTGGAACGGCTGTGAAATCCAGGGATTTTCACTCACAGTTACAGATCTTGCGATATGATTCCGAAGAAGTTTCATTGTGAAGATATCGAATCTCGTCATTTTTGCAGTTTGATAAATTCTTCTATTCGATATAAAGTGTTCAAAGTGTCCAATCCGTGTCAGGCTTTCTGTGCAAACCACCACATGCACGAAGACATTTCCTTTCGAAAACTCTTAATCTTTCCATAGTACTAGCACTCTGGTTGTACCAGATCTGACATCCATATGTCAAAACTGATAATATAATAATAATAATTTTGACCTTTTGATCAATGTATCTGGAATAATAGAGTCGTCGAAGAGCCCTGAATACTTTTTGTGCTTTAACATTTTATAAAATTCATAGTCAAATGTGCAATTTCACAAAGGTACTGTCTATCATCGAACCCATTTTTAAGCCGAAATTGGTCAATTTGAGGAAACCCTTGCCAAGCAAATTAAAAAATTCAACTCCGGATTCTGTTCTACCCTTTAAAAGGGGTTTGACTGTATATCACATAATTTCAATTGGTAATCAGTCTTTATACTTTCAATAGCAATCATTAATGGAAGGGTGTATCGCTCTCCAATTCTCTAAAATCTGCAAAACGCTGCTCAAACTCAAGAGTAACCTCATCAAGGTAGTTCACGTAGTCAAAAAAGTTACATCCTTTAAAATCCATCTCGATGTGAGGTGCTATGCAACTCAAAAAAATCATTCTGTTCTCTTGTTGTTTTGAATAATTTTAATTTACTTCTGAACTTATGCACGTATTCATACAAGTTCTTTTATCTGCCTTGTAATCTGAAATTCAATTCATTCAAATGTTGTGTCATACCAGTTAAGAATGCAAGACAAGTCATTCTACATCTAGCACTCGTTGCGAACAGATTTGTTTTTAAATTCTACGTCTAGTATTCGTTACATACAGACGCGTTTTTTAATCGGTCCTGTGAAAAGTTTTCAAAAATTAAATTAATTTTTAAAAACGTCGGTCCAAAGTTAATTTTTATTGGAAAAGGTTTATATCGTCGAAGCAATCGGCCCAAGGAATTCATATCGAATATTACTTTACTTCGATATATCAAGAAAAGCGAACAATCCAAAGACAACTTCGGGACTGCTGATATGGAGGAGCCCGACGGCTTCCCACCGTTGGGGGAACCCGGGGAGGCATCAAATACGAAATTGACGGCAATCGTCAAAAAACGAAGACATAATCAGGAAAACTCCGCAGATGACGCATGTAAAACGCAGATAATCGAAGACGAGAAAGAAGTGATCAGACTTTGAAAAGAAAATCATGAACTAATGCTACGGCTACAGTCCCTCGAAGATCTATTCAAGAAAGGGATGAAGATTCAAGACCCAAAACAGCAAATAATCTCGAAGAAAACTTCAAAACAAACTATCCCAGAAGAAATCCTTAGTGTTAGAGGTACTAACGATAGCCAAAACTATTATGCAGCGCTGGACGGATTACAAAAGGAAATGGAAGTTAAAGAAATTATTGAAGGTAATCCGAATAAAGATAATGATTTAAATTTCATTCAGTATTTAAAAAACAAAAAATAAGGAGAAGTAACCAACTCGCAGTTCTGCTGTTCCTTTAACAAAGCTACCAACAAGGCAAAAAAATATCCGCCAATTAATGTATTCGGACAAAGCAGAAGAGATATGGTTCGGTTATTGGGCAGAAGAAAATAAATTATGCAATTTCGAAATCAAAAGAGTGACTGCACAAAAATTAACTATTAAAATGAAAACACTGGTTGATTTCAGGTCAGCCAAAGTTGCGCAGAATTCTGGGGAAGTTCCATACCACCTATACCCCAAAAAGTGAAAAAAAAATCAGACGTTTCTGTTGAGGGTTTGGGCTGCGAGAGGATACGGTCGATTTCCTTCAGGTGCTCAAGGAAGCTGCACCAGAAATTGAACTCATTTCTATCGAAACCCTTGCAAAAAGGAGATCGACCATCGAAGAGAAAAATTAACCGCTTTATCTAGTAAAAATTTCTAATAAAAGCAGTCCAAGTGCCCTTCAACAAATAAGGTGCTTGAATTTCCGAGCGGTGAGGTGCTACCAGTGTCAAAGATTCGGTCATTCGGCAACCACCCGCGCCATGCACTATCGGTGCGTAAAATGCAAAGATGTTCATGCCCCTGGGGGCCAAATTGGCTGCGTTAACTGCAGTGTATTTGGTCTTCCAGCATCATATCGAGATTCTCCCGAATCAAGATGCAAAAATAAAATTTATTCCAAAGCAAGTACACCGCAGTATCATATCTTCCAACTTCGTCAAGCCCGGAGTTTCATTTGCACTCGCCGCTAGAGGCAATATTGAGCTGTTCTTTAAATTTACTAGCAACTTAATTCTTTATCCGAGAGAATCGATAAACATGATTCAAAAATCAACTTTGTTTTTCAGTCACATTCCCATGGATGGGCTTCGACTCATCTCGATCGATGTCAACTCCATTGTTACTCTACATCGACGTGACTACCTCTTTAATTCATTGTTATGCAAAAGCCTGGCATTATGCTTCGCACTGCAACCCACCTCAATACATGGCACTCCATGACATTAAAAGATTTTGAATTCGTAAGATTGATTGATTATTTTGTCAGCTAAGAAGACTTGTGTTTCATATTTGGCAAGATAAACAACAAGAAATCAAGTGGTATTGACGGTATTCAAAACATAGCTCTCCGACATTTGCGTGAGGTTGCTATTGGGAATAATTGCATATTCTTCAACAAAATCTTGAGCAATTCATATTTCTCAAATAAGTGGAAAAAGGCTAAGATATCTAAGATCTTGAAGAAAGGAAAAGAATCTTCGGGAGTTAAAAGCTATCCCCCGATCAGCTTGCTGCCTAACATCAGCAAGGTGTTTGACGTGATACTAAGTGCCCACATTGAGAAATATGAATTTGTGCCGAATTGCCAATATGGTGTGCGTTCCCGGCATTCGACCGTACATGCGATAAAGAAAGTAGCCTCTGACATCTTTTGGAAAATAAACAACAGAGAACGTGTTGGAGCGTGTCTCATTGATATGGAGAATGCCTTCGATACGTCGTGGTTAGATCGGCTAATGTTTAAACTCCTTCAGGACAGGTTTCCTAGATGCGCGACTTCAAGGTCTTGAATGGTCTACAGCAAGAAACAGTTACTGCGCCTCTGCTTTTCTCAATACTCATTCGCCAGCTATAGAGCGGCTTTGAATTTAACATCTCGGCAACGCGATCATTGGCAGCGTATGCTGATGATCTGATCATATATACGGCAGATCGAAAAGCTACAATAGTTCAGAGAAATCTTCGAAAAATGTTGAATTATGTGCAGCTGTAAACTGACAATTGGCGAATGAAAATCAATTCACAGAAGTGGGAAACAATTTTGTTTCGGACAATGCTGCAGGGGGCCAGTTAAGATCTGAAATGCAATTCGAAGGATCTCCACATTATGGCTGGTGAGGTGGTTCAGAACGGGTTCCACATAAATCTTGTATTTGATACTTCGGTGCTCGCCTAGATCAGTGTCTATACTGTACTGAACATGTCAAAATCATGCTTAGTAAAGCACAGAAAGTAGTCATGTCCCTTCGAAGACTCTTCCATTCCAGATACATTGATCAAAATGCAAAGGTATCTGTTACAAGACTCTGGTTAAACCAGTTTTAACACATGGATGTGAGATCTGGTACAATCAAAGTACTACTACCATGAAAAGATTGAGAGTTTTCGAAAGGAAATGACTTCGTGCATGTACTTGTCTGTACAAAAAGCCTGAGACGGATTGGAAACAGTATATATCGAATAGAAAAATTTATCAAACTGCAAAAGTGACGAGAGTCAATATCTTCATATTGAGACTTCTTCGGAATCATATCGCCAGATCTGTAACTATGATCGAAAATCCTTGGATTTCACAGCCGTTCCACCCTACAGACGGATATATTGCGACTTGCCTCGCTACTGGCTTCGTTCTTCCAGAAGCATTCGTATATTTGGACATGAATCGATATGTTTTTGATTCTTACTTCGTCCCAATTATATATCACATAAATAGACGGGCCACCGATAAGAAAAATAAAATATCCTCCGAATTTGAGTTCACGAGACCAACAATTCCAATGGGAGATACTCATTTGCTAGATTCGTTGAGGCTGGTCGAGCTGAGACGGAGCAATCTAGGTATTGGTGGCTGAATGACAATGTCTAAACTATTCGTGTTTATTTTCAGTTTTTGTGTTTTTCTTTATTTCGTTTTTGAATTTCAGCTCATTATTGTTACTTTTTTTCATGTCCAAAATGTCCAAAGGTGGTAACGTGAAAATTCCTACATTTCTCCTTCTCCTGCACATCTCGAAGCTGACTAACCAGATTCAATACCTGTTTTGAAGAGATCTCATCAGGACCTTTCATATGATATCCCACTCGATGAACTTTGATTCAAAAAACAATTTTTTAGTGTCACACCCCTATATGGAGAGACCAGTCTCAAAACTTTCTGAAAAAATTGTTCACCCAAAAAAATTTAATGACTAAGTTTTCTACGTTCAGAGAAAAACTGCTGTGACACAAAGACGGATTTTGTATTTTAGTGAAAACCCTAAAACACATTATATGTATTATCTGGCCCCGTTTTTTTTCACCATTTCGCAATCATGTTTTCACTTATAAATCACATCATTTCGTGTTAATAACATTTTTTATATATTTCTTTATAGCATACAGAAAATGTCAATCAACAGATATATTTTGCGACGCTCCTGCAGGAAGTACTCCCTTAAGTGGTGGTCGATCGTCGGGACAATGTGTTCCAAAAGAAAAAAGTTGTGATGGATATTTCGATTGTCGAAGCAGGAAAGATGAGGATGGATGCACGGGAGTGTCTTGTCGGCTAGATCAATTTCGATGCGCTAACGGTGCCAAGTGTATTGACGCATCAATGAAATGCAATCACAAAGATGACTGTGGAGATGGATCAGATGAGCAGGGATGCAGTAAATATTTAAAAATGGTCACTTTAAATTTAAAAACTAAAAACTTTAACTGTTCAGATTTTCCTCCATGTCACAACGAACAATTCCGATGTGCTAATGCCTTATGTATTCCTGCTCATTTTTATTGCGATGGGTATCACGATTGTGCTGATGAGAGTGACGAAGCAAATTGTACTGCGATTGCCTGTCCCGACAATAAGTTCCTATGTCCAAAGGGCGGCAGAAATGGAGAACCAAAATGTATAACAAGGACTCAGCTCTGTGATGGCAAGAGAGACTGCGAGGATGGCAGTGATGAGGAGAAAGCCTGTTGTAAGTGTTCTAACTTCTATCTTGACATGATGCAAATTAATGAATTGATTTCCTTCCTTTTGTAGCAAACACATTGTGTCAGCTTCTTAATTGTGAATATAAATGCAGACCTTCTCTGACTGGTGGAGTTTGCTATTGTCCCATTGGAAGATCGCTTTCAAAAGATAATCGAACATGTATAGATCTTGACGAATGCTCGGAATGGGGACACTGTGATCAGCTCTGTACTAATACTGACGGCTCATTTAGTTGTGCCTGTGCCAATGGATACACGTTAGTCGACAGGTCGAAATGTGTTGCATCGGATGTAGATAAAATGAAACTGATCTTTGCACATGACCACTCCATTCTGCAAATGTCGGCACATGGTGAGGATATCGAAAGTTTAGCCAATGCGACAGGTGCCAGTGGAGTGGCGTTTCATTACTCAAGGAATCTGTTATTTTGGTCTGATATAAAGACCAGGAAGGTTCACTCACAAGCGCTTGACAAGTCAAAAGCTAGTTACGAGCCAATGGATCTAACTTTACCCGGGACTTGGTCACCCGTAGCCCTCGCCATAGACTGGATTGGAGATAAATTGTACGTGGCGGATTTCGTAGGGCAAAAAGTTGATGTATTCGAATTAAACGGAAAATGGCATGCTGTCGTGCTAGGGTCAAATTTGACCAGTCCTGCGGACTTAGCTCTAGATCCAACTTCAGGGTTGATGTTTGTGGCTGACGGTGGCCAAGTGCTTCGAGCCCACATGGATGGCACGCATACTCGATCCATTGTATCAGAAGCTGCATACAAGGCATCTGGAGTAACAGTTGATGTAATTAGCAAACGAGTATTTTGGTGTGACTCCCTCCTGGATTATATTGAAACTGTGGATTACGAAGGTCAACATAGAGTCATGGTTCTGAGAGGGCAACAAGTACCCAGTCCATCGCGGCTTGCTTTATTCGAGAACCGAATCTTTTGGACTGATGCTACAAAGCAAGGAATTATGTCTGTGGACAAGTTTGAAGGTCCCACATCGATTCAAGCCATATTCAAAGCCAAAGATATTCGTGAACCAAAAGGGATAGTCGCGGTACATCCGTTAAGTCAAAAGGGAGTTTCGAATCCATGCGGTACAATCAATGGTGGATGTTCGCAATTATGTATCGTAACTGCAGTCAAAGGAGCACCCACTGGATTGGGGTACAGATGCGCATGCCATACTGGCTGGCAACTTTATGGAGACTTGAGAAACTGTCAACTGGTGCAGGAATTTTTAATGTATTCGCAACAAAGATTCATCAAAGGCAAAGTCTTAGACCCAGTAATAGAAGGTTTCAGTGACGCTATTTTACCAGTTGTTTCAAGAAGAGCTCGGTTTGTGGGGTTAGATTTTGATTCAAGAGATGAATACATTTACTACTCAGATGTATTGCAAGATGTTATATACAGAGTACACCGCAATGGAACTGGACGTGAAATAGTCTTGGCATCTCAAAATGAGGGAGTCGAAGGATTAGCTGTTGATTGGGCCTCAAAAAACTTGTACTACATTGATAGCCGGAAAGGAACACTTAACGTTCTCTCAACAAGAAATGTTACCTACCGTAGGACTCTTCTGAAGAATCTTAAAAGGCCTAGAGCTATTGTTGTACATCCAAATCGTGGTTACATTTTCTTCTCTGAGTGGGATCGACCGGCTAATATAACACGTGCTAATAGTGATGGTACTGACCTTCTGGTCTTCAAAAATGTAACTCTAGGTTGGCCCAATGGGTTATCGATTGACTTCAAAACGGATCGAGTTTACTGGTGTGACGCTCTTTTGGATCATGTGCAACATGCTAATCTAGATGGCTCAGACATAAAAACAGTGAATTCTCGCTTGGTTCGGCATCCATTTTCCATTGTCATTCATGAAGATTGGATGTACATAACAGATTGGCGACTTGATGCGATCATTCGGCTGCACAAACTAACTGGAGAGCAGGAGGAAATGATGGTACGAGAACCTCAAACAAATCGGCTGTATGGAGTGAAGGTTTACAGTCGAACTGTGCAGAAAGTCGAGTCGAACCAACCATGCTCTATAAATAACGGTGGATGTGAAAAGATTTGTTTTGCAATTCCCCGAAACGATTCTTCGGGGCTTATGTCGAAATGCTCGTGTCCCTACGGAGAACGTTTAACTGATGATGAAAAATTATGCAAACCAGATCCGAATGCCGAACCTCCTGTGCAAGCTTGCCCAAATTCCTGGGATTTTACCTGTAACAATCAACGATGTATTCCTAAATCTTGGCTGTGTGACGGTGACGATGACTGTTTGGATAACAGTGACGAAGAACAAAATTGCACAAGTAAATATTCTGGTACTTTTTCTTAGGCTATATGGGACTAACTTTTTATTTATTTTCAAGAACCAACATGTGGATCTAATGAATTCCAATGTAAGTCTGGCCGTTGTATTCCACTCAATTTCCGCTGTGATTTGGAGAATGATTGTGGGGATAACTCTGATGAGTTTGAATGCGGAAATATTACATGTGGCTCTTCTCAATTTGCGTGTGCCAACGGACGCTGTATTCCAAACATGTGGAAATGCGATAGCGAAAACGATTGTGGTGATGGCTCTGATGAAGGTGACTTTTGTGCTGAAAAAACGTGCGCCTATTTCCAATTCACATGCCCGCGGACGGGTCATTGCATACCGCAAAGTTGGGTTTGTGACGGTGATGACGATTGCTTTGATAAGCAGGACGAGAAAGATTGCCCCCCGATAACGTGTCTGGCGAATCAGTTTAAATGTGCAGACTTGAGGCAGTGTGTGGAAGAGTCATATAAATGCGACAGCATTCCTGACTGCAACGACGGTAGCGATGAACTTGGCTGTCCTTCACTCGGGCCGAACCAATGTAATCTTGAAAAACATTTCCGGTGTAAATCGTCTGGATTCTGTATACCGATCGCTTGGCATTGTGACGGTTCAAATGATTGTACTGATCACTCAGATGAGGAGGACTGTGGTCAAATTTCTTGTCCACAGAATTTTTATAAGTGTAACAACTCTAATTGTGTATTTAAGTCTTATATTTGCGATGGAAATGATGATTGTGGTGACGGATCAGATGAAGGACCTGAACACGCTTGTGTTCCACCACCCTTCAGATGTCCCCATGGTCAATGGCAGTGTCCCGGAGTTACAAATCGATGCGTGAACATGACATCAGTTTGCGATGGGACACCTGATTGTCCAAACGGGTCTGATGAAGGTAACTACTATTAGCTAGGCTTTAAATATATACGAAGGTGTGTTTACAATGATTTCTAAATATCTAATTTCATGAATCTTACAGGGACGGGATGTGATTTAGCTGAATGTCAACATCAACAAGGGCTGTGTTCAAACGGATGCCAAAAAACTCCGCTCGGAGCAATGTGTATATGTCCCCCTGGATCTGAGTTGGGAGCAGATGGTTACACATGCGATGATCTAAATGAGTGTGTTCCACCTGGTCTTTGCTCACAAACATGCACAAATACAAAAGGATCGTATTTCTGTTCCTGTACAGATGGATATATATTGGAACCTGACAAGCACACATGCAAAGCTGTTAACCATTCTTCTGCTTTCCTCATAATTTCAAATCGTCATTCCATATTAGTCGCGGATCTGAAGGAGCAAGGGCTTGAACGAGTTCCGATAATTGTTGAAAATGTCGTTGCCACTGCTTCAAATATGCACACGGGAACAATATTTTGGAGTGACATGAAATTGAAGAAGATATCACGACTTGATCGTGGCATGGAACCACAAGAAATCATCACCACGGGTCTGGATTTGGTTGAGGGCTTGGCTTACGATTGGGTTGGAAAGAATCTTTACTGGCTTGATAGCAAACTGAACACAATAGAAGTTTGTAGCGAAACAGGTGCTAACAGATTAGTTTTAGTACGTGAAAACATAACGCAGCCGCGTGGCATGTGTTTAGATCCGAGTCCAACGGCGCGTTTCATTTTCTGGACGGATTGGGGAGAGAATCCACGGATCGAAAGGATTGGCATGGATGGCACAATGCGACAGACAATCATTAATACGAAAATCTACTGGCCAAATGGATTAACTTTAGATATCGCAACGCAACGAGTATATTTTGCGGACTCGAAACTAGACTTTATTGATTTCTGCTACTACAACGGCACTGGACGGCAGCAGGTTCTAGCTTCCAGTCATTACTTACTGCACCCGCACTCACTGTCTTTGTTCGAAGATACACTGTACTGGACTGACCGACAACTAAATAGAGTCCTGTCTGCTCACAAATTCCGTGGTGAAAACCAAACCGTAGTATCCCATCTTATAAGCCAACCACTATCAATTCATGTTCACCATTCTTCATTGCAACCAATTTATGATAACCCTTGTAATACTGCCAGTTGCCAGCATTTGTGCTTACTGAGCCCGAGCTCTAGGGAAGGGTGGTCTTGCAAATGCAAACCTGGTTATCGACTGCTAGATGATGGTCGATGTACAGAAGAAGAAAACGCTTATTTAATGGTGGTAAAAGCCAATCAAATCGTCGATGTTCCGCTAAATAGTTTGAATGGCAGAGCAGGTGCTTTAACTCCTGTTATTGGCATCGAAAGTAGCTCTTCTGTTGAATATGACAGAAAGGGCGAAATGCTTTACTGGATTCAAGGTCGAGAAGATGACGATGAAAACTGTACTATCTTCAGTACCCCATATGGAGGAGGAAATAAGACCCAATTCCTTGGAGCAGATACTGGCATTGTTGGCGCTCCTTACGCAATAGCATTTGACTGGCTTGGTAGGAACTTGTTCATCGGAAATCGCATAGCGAGCAATATCGAAGTCGTTCGAGTGGATGGCAAAATTAAATACAGAACAGTTGTGCTAGCAAATGACGGAAACAAGACTTCTGTATCGAAACCTAAAGCACTGGCCCTTGATCCTACTGATGGGAAAGTATTTTGGATTGATGATGGAGGATTTGGGGTCCCCACGAAAATCGGTCGCGTAAATATGGCAGGCCATAACGCTATGATTTTGAAGGAAGATATTGATCGGCCAGAAAGTATTACCATCGACATTGATAAAAAGCTCGTCTACTACAGCACTCAACATCCTCCAACTGTTTGCATCGTCGATTATAACGGTGAAAGCTTCAGAATGCTCTTATCTGAACAAAATGATATTGCACGCCCTAAGTCTTTGGGAATTTTGGATTCAAGGTTATTCTACCTTGATCCAGTATTTGAGAAAATAGTTCGTGTCGACCTTCCTAAGGGAGATAACCCGAAAACAATCATGGATAATGAACCTGATCTGAAAAGTATGACAATATTCAAGAAGCGTTCGATGTTGCAGCATCCATGTCAACGTGACAACGGTGGTTGTGAACACATCTGCCTTCCAAATGATAGAGCCTCTCGTATTTGTGCTTGTGGAACAGGTTACAAAAAAGAAAATGATATTAGCTGCACGCCTCATAAAACATTCATCGTAGTATCGCAGCTGGACGTTGCTCGTGGATACAGCTTGAGCGATAGTGCGGAAGCAATGGTACCAATAGCTGGGCCAGGGCACCATATTCTTCATGTCGATATTGCCTATAGAGAACAATGGGTTTACTGGGCAGAATATAATCGTGGACAATGGAATGGTATCTTCAGAATACGACCAAATGGAACGGAACTCGAACACATTGTAAAAGATGGAATCGGTAGCAATGGCATCAGAGGACTCACCATTGACTGGGTTGCAGGAAATGTTTATTTTACGAACGTGTTTCCTCATGAAAATTATGTTGAAGTTTGCTGGTTAGATGGAAACAATCGTAAAATTTTAGTGAAAACAACGAGTGATGCTCCTCGAGAACTAGCCGTGAACCCAATAAAGCGCTTGTTATACTGGATTGACTATGGTCAATACCCTAAAATAGGAAAAGCTTACTTAGATGGCTCCAACTGGACCCCTGTTGTAACGTCAGGCATTTCGAACCCACGTGATTTGACTATAGATATGTTAACGCATGATGTTTTTTGGGTTGACTCTAAACTTGACATGATCCAAAAGATTTCGTACACTGGTGGTAATCGCCAAGTTATTCGAAGGAACCTTCCAAATCCAATGGGAATAGCAGTGTACCTCGGTGATTTATATTGGGTTGATAGAAATCTTATGACGGTTTTTAGAGCAACGAAATTGCCTGGAAATGTTTCACAACCGGACAAATTCAGAACTAATTTACAAAAACTAAGAGATATTGCCATATATGATATTAATAACCAACCGTTAGAATCATCTGCATCGTCTTCTTCGAACCCTTGTGCTAAACTAGGAAATGGTGGATGTGACCAACTTTGTTTCAGTTATCCTCCTGATGCCCCTAATAAACCATCTGTACTGAATTTCAAGTGTGATTGCGCTACTGGTAAACTGGCAGCAGATGGCCGCAAATGTGAATCGGTCAATGAGTTTCTCGTATTTTCAACCCGCACTGAAATTCGCGCAGTTAATTTAGATCCACGATCGACACAGGTACCATTCCACCCAGTTATCAATCTCACCAATGTGGTAGGTTTGGATTTTGATTTCATGGATAACAAGTTGTTCTTCACTCAAATACGCCCTTGGGCTAAAATTGCTTGGACATCAGCTTCGAACCCCTCAGGAACAGATATAAATGTAGTTTTGAATCGTGGCATCAACCCCGAGGGAATAGCGTATGATTGGACCCAAAACAAAATTTATTGGACAGATAGTTCAAACAGCTCTATTTTCGCTATGAACCTCGATGGAACGGAAACAGTAATGATTGCTAGAGTAGAACGTCCTAGAGCAATCGTCCTGGATCCATGCAATGGAACTCTCTATTTTACGGATTGGGGTCGATTCGGAACATCTGGAAAAATATTTAGGACGACTATGGCTGGTTCTTTAAAGAAAGCTATCATTGATAAAGATCTATCACAACCAAGCGGTCTGGCTATTGACTATGATGAAAAAATGCTGTATTGGACAGATGCCGTTCGCGAAAAGATCGAACGCTCGCAACTGGATGGTAAAGGCCGGGAAACACTTGTGGCTGCGACAATCTACCCGTTCGCAATAACTGTGTTCCGAAATTATATATATTGGACTGATTTGCAGCTTCGTGGTGTATACCGCGCCGAGAAACACACTGGAGCAAACATGGTAGAAATGGTTAAACGTCTCGAGGATTCTCCCCGGGATATTAGAGTATTCAGTGTCGATCGACAAAAGTGTACAGTAAATCCTTGTCTGCAGAACAACGGTGGATGCGCTCAAAGCTGCCACCCAGGAGCAAACGGGAAAGCAGAGTGTAAATGTGACTCTAATTCTAAGTTAGTTAACGAAGGGAGAATGTGTGCCCCCAGAAATAATACGTGTGAACCAAGTAAATTTTACTGTCAAAATGGAAAATGTATTTCTAGAATGTGGGCGTGCGACGGGGATGATGATTGTGGTGACAACTCCGATGAAGATGTAAACTATTGTTCCTTCCATTCGTGTTCGCCCAACGAGTTCAGATGTAACAATGGGCGGTGCATATTCAAGACATGGAAATGTGATCACGAAAATGATTGCAAGGACGGCTCCGACGAAATCGATTGTTCATATCCACCTTGCGTTGATGGTGAGTTCACTTGTGCAAATGGACGATGCATCCCTATATCACAAGTATGCAATGGAGTAAATGATTGCAAGGATAACGAAACTTCAGATGAAACACATGAGCGGTGCCCAAGCAATACAACATGTCCACCAAATCATTTGAAGTGTGAGAAGACTAATATCTGCGTTGAACCTTACTGGCTTTGCGATGGTGATAACGACTGTGGAGACAACTCTGATGAAAACCCATTGCATTGCGGTCAAAGAACCTGCCCTCAAAACAGCTTCAGATGTCCAAATCATCGCTGTATTCCTGCCACATGGTATTGTGACGGAGACGACGATTGTGGCGACGGAGCCGACGAACCGCCAGAGTATTGCAAGTCCGAAGGGAGAACATGTTTTGGGGATCTTTTCACGTGTGACAATGGAAACTGTATACCAAGAATCTATATTTGTGATGGTGATAACGATTGTCTGGATAATAGCGATGAAGATAGCCGACATCAATGCAGTAAGTTTTTCGTAAGAGCACGAAAATGTGATCTAAAATGGTTTCCTCTTTGTTTTTAGATGATCGAAAATGTGACGAAGAAACTGAGTTTACTTGTGTCGAGAACAAAGCGTGGGGAAGAGCACAATGCATACCAAAGAAATGGATATGCGATGGTGACCCAGATTGTGTAGACGGCGCAGATGAAAACACCACTCTTCATAACTGCCCGACTCCTCAACCATGTGGTGATGATATGTTCACCTGTGATAATGGGCGTTGTATCAATAAGGTAAGCTTTACCTGTATGATGAAAAGCAAAATGCAAGTTTAAATAACGAACCGGCACATTCATTTTAAATGTCAAACTATTTCTCTTCTGCCAAAATTCATGCGCAAAGAAATAACCATTACTTTACTTAAATTTATAATTTACACAAGTACCTTCTGCTAAGGAATTCGAGAATTGTTTTAAAGCATCTTTCATTAATAGTCCTTGACATCTGTTATATGAGCCATGTCACCAGAATATTTCGTGCTTCCTGCAACAAGCGCCTCCAACTGTCTCGGGCCATTGATCGCGTCCTCCAATTTCGAAATCCGAGCAGTAATGAACTGTCTTCGTCTACCGAGGCAACTGGCGTTTTCTCGGCTTTCCCACCAGTCTTCGCGCTTCAAAAATATCATACAGCTCATGGTTGTATCGAATTCGCCATTGGTTTATTATATTAGGTTTAGAGATAAGGTTTAACGTTTTTCATTGAATTTAGTAGAATTAGGTTAGGGATGGGAAAAACTGCACCGGTGTAACCGAAAACCGTTTTTTTTTTGGTTCGAAAAATCGGTTTTTTCATCCCCGTTTCAATCGGTTTTTCTTTTAAATTCAAGAACCGAACAAAAAACCGGATACAACGGAATAGAAAAATACCGAAGACAAAAAACCGAAGACAATTTTTTCGCCATATCTACCTAGGTAGCATTAATGGCCACAGTCACCAAAGCAAAGCAAATTTCTATGTTTTATTGGTTCTTGGTATTAGTTGTTTATATTTCGTTTTAATGTAGAGGACTCAACGTAGGGTGCGAAGTGAAGCTAGCACACGATGCACAATAAATGCAAACGCTTGGGGACTGAACTGAAGGTTCTGTCATCCTTATACTGTAAATGAACGATTTAGCTTAACAGTAAGGTATCGGCTTGGATTTCAATACGTTAGTCTCTCGATTTTAACACTTCAGTTCATTTTGATTTAAACAACTTAGTGAGTAAAAGATCAAAAAACGATTAGTGAGTAAAAGATCGAAAAACGATTTCCACCTTAACCTAATCAATGGACATAAAAATATACATTTAATTTTGATTCGAATTTGTTTATTAAAAAATGTTCTAAGAAAATAACCAAAAACCGGTTCTTCCAAAAACCGGTTATTTGGCTGTAAAATGCCGCCCGGTTAAACCGAAGATGACAAAACCGGAAACCGAAGAACCGGGGCTTTTACCAAAAACCGCCATCCCTAAATTGAGCTATGACATATTAAATGTTGGATAAAAGTTGACTGTTCTGTTGTGTAAATATTGTATTATTTTTTATTTTTCTTGAAAACTCCCGATGGATTTTCAAAAAATAAAAGAAAAAAAGTAACCATAATTAATTTTTGAGTACTGTTGGTTGTATTTTTCTTCTTTTTCCAATTGAATCATAAAATATGTAATAGTTTTAATTAAATTGAATTTAACAATCCATCCACACCACCCCTTAAAGCACAACCTAGGCTCCACAAATCCAATATTCCTATCCGGCCTGCCGTCAAATAGCTCCCAGCTCCTGCATAGCAATTAGCACGGTACATGGCAACGATAATGACTGATGTCATGCACCTTCACGACAAATACACATTAAAGAACAGCCGTGATCTAGCGAACTCTCTAACATTCATCAACACTTGTCAACTTTAACTCTACACATCACGAACCTTTATACGTCTGTACCCGTCGATGAAACACTGACAATGCTAAAAGAGAAACTTTCATTCAATAACAGCCGATGATTCACAGATCAACTACTCAATCTCAAAAAGACCATAATCAAGCAGAACTCTTTTATGTTAAATAATAACACATACATTTCCATGGGTACGGGATATCCAATGTCCTCAATAATATCAGAAATATTCTTACAATCTTTGTAAGCAGTCTTTATACGCAAAATCGTCAAAAGATTCAATGTAATATTTTGCAAACGATATGTAGATGACTTTTTCATCATTATTGACTCACAAGAAAATAAACAAGACGAACTACTTAGCTATATGAATGAAATACACTCGAATATAAATTTCACAATAGAAAAAGAAAGAAACGGACAACTGAACTATATGGATCTGAATGTGACACGTGAGCATATACGATCAGACTATAAAATATACCGAACCATAACTGATCATACCATACACGTAACATCTAGCCACCCCGCACAACATAAACTAGCAGCATACAGATCAATGGTGCAGAGACTCCACTCCATCCCCATGACTTCTACCAACTACTCCAAAGAACTAAACAACATTTACAGAATAGCTAGTAATAAAGGATACAAACAATGTGACATTGACAAACTTATCACACATTACAAACAAAAACGGAAACACGAATTGACTGAAACCCATAAGAACGACCAACAGTGGATTTCGTTAACATACGTAGGCAAAGAGATATACCAACTATCAAACTTTCTTAGAAAATACAAACTACAAACTGCATTCAAAACTGACAACACTGGAAACAAACTGGAACCAAAACTGAATGACACATCAATATACGAGAACAGCGGCATATACAAACTGACATGCAAGGTCTGTGACATGTTATACATAGGAACGGCAACACGGAAGCTAACGACAAGATACAAAGAGCACTTACGATCTTTCTTACACAACAAGGCAAACTTCAATAATGCGACACGCCTACAAAATCACGCAGATGAGCCTGACGCTTTGACAAACTCTATGACATTGCTGCATAAACAAAGAAGGGAGAAAGACTTTCTTAGGAAATACAAACTACAAACTGCATTCAAAACTGACAACACTGGAAACAAACTGGAACCAAAACTGAATGACACATCAATATACGAGAACAGCGGCATATACAAACTGACATGCAAGGTCTGTGACATGTTATACATAGGAACGGCAACACGGAAGCTAACGACAAGATACAAAGAGCACTTACGATCTTTCTTACACAACAAGGCAAACTCCAATAATGCGACACGCCTACAAAATCACGCAGATGAGCCTGACGCTTTGGCAAACTCTATGACATTGCTGCATAAACAAAGAAAGGAGCAAGACTTGACGTCCTAGAAAAGCTTGAAATATATAAACATAGAAGAACACACGGTAGCATTATCAACGAACAACTTATTACAAATATCGACCCAATTTTCTCAGCACCAGACCTGACCCTCCGAAGAGAACGAGATGAACCAGAACAAACGGACATCCAACAATGCAAAAAACAAAAATTTAATATCGCTCTACCTGATCTAATTTAGTATCTACTTGCTTAACCAATTCTACACCTAAATAAACTCATTTCCTTCCACACTCAATGGAGTCGAACCGCGTCTGCTCACATAACAAAGCAAGGCTCGATGGCTTTTCAAGAAAAAAAAACATTCTCTATGGTTTAGATTTCAATAGGTGTCTGGAGTTACTTACGTTATCGCATGTGTGGTCGAATGCCGGGCATCAATACCAAATTGGCAATTCGGCATCAACACATATTTCTCAATGTGGGCATTTAATGCTTTGTTTAGTATCACTTCAAACTGCTTGCTGATATTTGCCAACAAGCCGATCGGGCAATAGCTTTTAGGTCCCGAAGATTCTTTTCGTTTCTTCAAGATCGGAAATACCTTTGCCTTTTTCCACTCATTTGGCAAGCATGGATTGTTCAACATGTTGTTGAACAATATGGAATAATTCCTAATAGCAACCTCACACAAATGTCGGAGAACCATATTTGGAATACCGTCAATATGACATAATTTCTTGTTGTTTATCCTGCGAAATATGAAACACAAGTCTTCATAGCTGCCAAAATAATCAATAAGATTCAAGTTCGGTATAAGGTCAGATGTCAATGTTTCATTGAAATAAAGAATTGATTCGGCGAACAAGTTTCTGCAATCCATCACATATAATCCTGTTTCCATTTCTATCCGGAGTCGTACTATCAATTTCGCTACAAGCTTTATCGAGAAGATTTATCTCATCACTAGCGATTCGATACCTTCACTCGAGATTTCTTACGGGATAAGCTATTCACTCTTGTGAAAACGCCATCGAGGTACTGTGGGCTGATACCACTCAGTTTTTCCGCCCATTGATTGCGGACTCACTCCTGAATTATGAACGGATTAAGTTCTGGTGGTGTAATTTCAACAAAGCCAACGAGGGATGGCTGTAATCCAAAAATTGCCGATAAATATTGTTGACGCGTATGAGAAGGCTTTTCAATCTTTTTAACCCTGCGATGGCTGGTGTTTCAAATGTTTCCATATTGTTTCGATGTTTATTCTTGGGAGCTACTTTCTCAATCAATTCCAACGCCATCTACTCTTACTTTGACAAATAAAGATCTATTTTTTCGTTAGTTAGATTCCTGTCATTGAGCAAGAGCTTCCATCATCAGAAGGAAGATATTGCTTCTGGTAATCCCGATTATGCTTGGTTTGAAACTTTCCCCTATCCGTTTTTTAAAAATTCAACCATGTTGAACTGGACTGAGGAAGGCATCATCCCTTTGATGATTGATTTCCATTACGATTGTGTTATGGTCGCCATCGTAAAGAAACACCTGCAGTTTCCGTTGAGGACTATTAAAGCTGAATTCAAGTCTTACGTCAGCAATGCAGGGATCCAAAGATGAATTTTTCCTAGGGTATGTTGGGAACTCCGGCCCATATAGATTGCAGCTGTATTCGATTTGGTTTTCTGTTATTCACGATTTTAGGAATACACCTCTGGGATTATTGTTGGCGCTCAGCCATGATATATGCCGAGCATTCAGGTCACCGGCAAAAATAAAATAAATATGCAGCCTGTTCAATTCGAGTATTTCAAACAAGGAATCGAGCTCCTCCTTGAACTTGTGAACGTTTCGGCCAGTTGCATAGGCAGAGAAAACGAAGAGGTTATCATCACCTGGCAGTGAAATTTTCATAACGGAAACCGCAAGAAATTCGAAGTTGTATTCGACTTTATCAGTATTTTGAAAACAAAAGGGTCTTGTAACCAATATCCCGGCACCACTTCCCCCATCACCTTCTACCTTATCGTTTCTTACGAATCCAAAATCCTTGAATGTCATGGAGTGCCATGAATTGAGGTGGGTTTTAGTGAGAAGCATGATGCCAGACTTTTGCTTGAGGATGAATTCCAGGAGATAGTCACACCGATGTAAAGTAACAATGGAGTTGACGTTGATCGAGATGAGATGAAGCCTATCCTTGGGGATATGACTTGATGGCAAGTTATTTTGAGACATTTGAAAGATCTAAACGCTGAAAAACAAAGTTAATTTTTGAATCTTGTTTATTAATTTTCTCGGATAGAGAATTAAGTTGTTGGTTAGTTTTTACGAAACTGCTCATTGTTGCTAATTACATTATTTACAACTTTATCTGCTCGCCCTTTAGCGGCCAGTTCAAATGAATCACCGGGGGCATTAATTTGTTTGCATTTTACGCAACGACAGTGCATGGCACAGTTGGCAGCCGAATGACCAAATCGTTGACACCGGTAACACTGGTTGACTTCTCTTTTCTGGAGGCGTTTCTACCACATCACCCTGAAATTCAAGTACCTTAACTGTTGAAGGGCACTTGGACTGTTTTTATTAGAAATTTGTCCTAGATAAAGCGACAAATTCTTCTTTTCGATTGTCGATCTCCTTGTTGCAAATATTTTGACAGAAATTAATTCAATTTCAAGTGCAGCTTCCTTGAGCACCTGAAGGAGATCGACCATATCGTCTTCGCAGTCCAGACCCTTCAACAGAAACGTCTGATTTTTATTCGCTATTTGGGATATAGGTGAAGCCCAGAATCCACGCATATTTGGCTGACTTGAAATCAGCCAGTGATGTCGTTTTAATAGTTAATTTTTCTGTTTTAACTCTTTTAACTTCGAAATTGTTTAATTTGTTTTCGGCTGCCAATTGCCCAACCACATCTTTTCCACTTTGTGCGAATACATTTATTGATGGAACTTTTTCTGCCTTGTTGCTGGCTTTTTCTGAGGAACCAGCAGAACTATTGTATGAGTTGGGTTTCTCTCCTTATTTTTATTTTTAAAATATTGAATAAAATTTAATTTTTATCGTTACCGGAATTATCTTCGACATTTTCTTCAGTTTCCATTTCTTCTTCCAGTCCTTCTAGCGCTGCAAACTAGTTTTGACTGTCGGAATGCAGCCAGCACTTAGAATTTCTTCCGGTATTGTTTGTTTCACACTATTTTTCGCCTTTGTTTCCTGTTGCATCTTCATTCCTTTCTTGACTAGATCTTGGAGGGATTATATCTGTAGCTTTACTTCATAATTTTCTTTATGTAGTTTGATAATTTTTTCATTGTCAGCTATTATTTGTAGTTTACATCTGCCATCTGTGGATTTTTCTTGATCATGTTTTCTTTTGTTGATGATTGTTGCCAGTTTCGTATTTGACGTTTCGCCAGGTTCCCCCAACGGTGGGAAGCCGTCGGGCTCTTCCATACTAGTGGTCCCGAAGTTGTCTTTGGATTCTTCGCTTTTCATTATGGATCGAAGTAAAATTATAATATTCGATATAAAATCCTTGAATCGATTACTTCGATGATATGACATGATTTTTACAATAAAAATTAATTTCCAACTGACGTTTTAAAAATTATTCAATGCATATAATTTTGAAAACACGTCTATGCGCAACGAATGCTAGACGTCGGATTTCTTTTATAGGAAGCGAAGGCCCGAGAGCGACTGTAGTGCTACGAAGAAGAAGAAAAGAAATAAATTGATTTAAGCAAAATTGTTTGAATAACTGACACTGCTCCAAGTATGGTAGGGAAAACAATGTTTTATCAGCACATTTGAAATAGTGGTGGCTCGTACAAATAAAAGTTGGTGGGGCTAACTTCAAGAAAAATATTTACTTTTAATTTGTACGGATTTTCACTCTACCCACGAGGTACCATACGCAGAGCGTTAACCGATTTTATTGTGTACGGTTTTCCCAAAAGAGTTCTTGCATCGACCCTATTTAAATAAGCGTAAATTAGAAGAACACTGCAAACATAAAAGAAACAATTTGAAGTAGCAGGATAGTGCTCCTGCCAGAAGGGTATTGTAAAACAATCAGTAAATCAAACAATATATTCTGCATATCAAAACTTGACTAATATACAGATTCCATAAATTGAGTTCGAAAAATTGTTATGGTTTACTATGATTTTAAACTGCCCACCATTTTGTTTCAAGTCTTTTGACCCCATCGCTTGATTAGTTTTGATAACACATCAATATCACAAACCATTTCTAAATTTTTTAATCAAAATTCCTACATATTTGTAGTTTCTAGGTCCGTTGCAAACGTGTATCTCCCTATTATCACGTGTTAATGTTGTTGTAATTGTTCAATATTCAACCGGCTGTAACTTAGCTGTTTATTATTCAATTATTGTGAATTTTTCGGGACATATGCAATTACCTTTAAAAAACTTAAATTGTAGGTTTTGGGAAATTTAAGGGTCCCATCTTGATTTTATAGGCAAAAATGTAAAATTTATAAAATGTACTATTATTAACAAAGTTGATCAAATTTTGACTTCTGAGGTATTTGTTGCCCTTGTACTTCTAAAGTCTCACCTCTATGATTTTTTCAGATTTTTCGGATCAAAGGGGGTCGCGAGAGGGGATCAAAATTTTCGTACATTTCCCCTTCCTCTGCACCCCTCAAAGCAACACTTGTCATTTTAAGACCTGTTTTGAAAAGTTCTGATCGAGATCTTTCATTTGATACCTATATTGCCTACATGCGATGAACATTTTTTTTCGGGGCCACTCCCCTATATGGGGAGACCCCCTTAAACACCTTATAAATTTCTTTTTGTGGTGAAACTTTAAAGAGGGCGTCACTTTGCACCTACCTACAAAATCTTATGGTTCTAGCTTATGTAGTTTGCGAGAAAAAGTGCTGTGCCACTCGGACGGACGGACGGACAGACAGGACACGATTTTAGTAGGGTATTGTGAAATGATTTTACAAAATCTTAAAAAGAAGAAAACACAGAAATATTCGCAAAAACTACGCACTTCTTTAATAGATGAAGAAGCTTGCTTTAAGACAAGATTGAGTTGATGAGCGTAGCAATGGACAAATTGGGCGTAAGGAAATATATTTTCATTAAGCCAGCATTGCTACCACTCATAACAGCTGCTCCATCGTATGTTTGAGAGCTTGCTTTTACTATCACATCAACCATTCCCTGCGCAGAGCGATCGTGAAGATCGAACAAAGAAAGGAAACGCTCAACAGGCATTCATTTTCGACGAAACGGAAAACGATTACCATTTATGTTGTGCAAGAAATATCTGTTGTTTCATCTGCTTGAAACGATACGAAATTGGCAGCATTAATTTCTTCTTTGAGGTAATTCAGATAAACTTGATTGATACATTCTAGATGCTCATTTTGAAATGTTTTGGAAAATTTGAGCGTCTCGTTTACTTTTCAGGTATTCATCTAAAGAGATGTCAATAGATCTGGTATATGATACCACATCAAGAAAAATACCTCGTTACAACTTGTCTCTTTCTCATCATGACCACGTAAGCTTAAGTTGTGGCTACCACAAAATTTTAGAATATCAATCATTCTACAAGGAACATGACGATTCTTTCTTACACTTTCGTTATGCTTACTTAGTGAGGCAGCGTGATTGCAATCAATTAGTGACGTAATGTCAATTGATCCAGAACTTTAAAAATTTAACACGTTTTTCTAATTCTTTCTTACAAATGTTTTAGATTACGTAAACCACTATTGGTCCATGATACCTCTCCTCCAAATAAAAGACAATAGAAACAAAATAAAGATTTTTCAGCCTCAGAACTGACACAAATTTTTGGTACATTTTGCCTTCCCCTGGACCCCCTAATTCATAAAATGCTTTTTTTATTACAGATTCTGAAAGTTCTAATCAAAACCTTTCATTTGATACCTCATTCGACTACCTTTGATTAAAAAAATTTTTGAGGGGCTTATTCGTTATAAGGGCGATCCCTCTTGAAAAAAATTTTAATTTTTGGTAAGACCTAAACTTTTAAGAGATCATCACTTCTGACCTTGTCACAAAGTTTGAGCATTCTAGCTTCTATAGTTTCTGAGGAAACTTGAGGTGATGCACGGACAGACGGACGGACAGACGGACAAACGGACAGAAAGGTCGCGAAACTAGTAGTTCTTTGTTAAAAAATTTTTTCACAAAGACTTAAAAAAAGAAAGTAATAAAATAATGAGAATAGTGAACGTCACATCACTAGTTCCTAAAACATGCAAGCAAAAATTTAGGACTCACACTTATCCAATTGTAAAAACTCCAAGAACAAACTATACAAACATACACCTTGCAACAAATCAATGCTTCACAAAAATTTGAAAATATCTCATACACAAATCAAAAACACCTCATGCAAAGCACCTCTAGCCTCTAAGCATTTCACATGCACTAACTAAACTAGAGGAAAATGTAACGCCTAATTTCTGCCATCCTTTGCATAATATTAACTTATTAACTGCCAAATATCAGAGTTACCGTGGTTCCATTTCATTGGGAACAAATAAATAAAATAATTCTTAAAGTTTGTTAATAAGAAAACTTTTTTTTTTGAAGATATGTGTATTTTTCATTAGTCAACTCAAAAATATATACAGTATATTTTTTCATAACTTTTTTATTGTAAATAAAAAAAGATAGAAAATATCAACAATGGCAACATTTAAAACAGCAATCATTCTTTTCTTGAGTGAAAAACTTATAAACTGATCGATCGCCTTGTTCAGTTTTCTACCAGCCTCAATATACCTCGCCAATTAGTACCTCCATTTAAACCGTTGATCCCGTGAGATCAAATATATATACTTATATACATACATACATACACATATATATATATGTAGGAACGATATCGGATAAAACATTTGAATATTTTTGTGATTGACTGTATTAGCAATGACGTTTCATAATGGACCTACTTTCTGTTGGAAATGTACTTGAGAGAGAAGGGACTTGACGGGAGTCTCTCGCTGATGCGCGTCACGGAAAATATGTTTAAATTATTCCTTGAAGTTTCTGCCTATTTGTTTTAATAAAACGTTTAAAACCTACAAGTGGCGCATTTCTTTATTCGCTCCTTCCATTCGGATCCCTACAAGTGGGGCCTCAACCGGGATTCGCCAAAAAATGGAGTAACTATTGAAATGAAAATAGAAGTAAAAGTAGACGAAAGTTCTAGACGGTGAAAGATTTCGTGTCCATACGTGTTCGATAGACGGCGACGCGTTCAAGGACAAGTAGACGGTTTTGGTGCAAGAAGATTTCGTGTCCATACGTGTTCGATAGACGGCGACGCGTTCAAGGACAAGTAGACGGTTTTGGTGCAAGAAGATTTCGTGTCCATACGTGTTCGATAGACGGCGACGCGTTCAAGGACAAGTAGACGGTTTTGGTGCAAGAAGATTTCGTGTCCATACGTGTTCGATAGACGGCGACGCGTTCAAGGACAAGTAGACGGTTTTGGTGCAAGAAGATTCCGTGTCTATACGTGTTCGGTTGACGACGACGCGATCAAGACGAAAACAAAGAGTAAATTGTTCGGAAGATTATTATTTAATATGCCGGATGAAGAAAGCGAAGTACCAACGGGAAGTAAAGCGGTGCTACGCGAACGACTGAGGAGCTCAGTGGCCGCTGCTAAGATGGATATTGATTCATTGACTGTGGAAGAAATCAGGGAACGATTGCGTACTTTGGAGTTGCCAGTCAGCGGAAAAAAGGCAGTTTTACGTGAACGATTACGTGCTGCGACGATGTCAGAGAACGAGGACGACGAGGAAGAGGAAGTGGCTGCAAGTGAAATTGACCGAACGCCCTCTGAATGTAGTGCGGTGTCTTTTAGGCAAACAATGTTGTCATATCGCGATGTTGAAGACTCGCTGGAAACATTTAGTGGCGATAAATACCAAAATATTGAAAGATGGTTAAAAAACTTTCAAGAAACCGCGGAAATGTGTGGGTGGAATGATATGCAACGAGTAGTGTACGCGAAGAAATTGTTACGTGGATCAGCGAAATTGTTTGCCGGTTTTGAGTGCTCCGCAAAATCATGGGATCAATTACGTAGCTCGCTGTGTGTAGAATTCAGACAGATAGCTAATAGCAAAGACATTCACAAACAATTGACTGAAATTCGAAAGTTGCCGAGTGAAAGTTCGAACGAATATGTTTATCGTGTCTTAGATATCGCGAGTCACGCCGAGATCGAGTTGGAGGCCAAGATACAATACATCATTGACGGTATTCGAGACGATGAGCGTAATAAAACAATTTTATATGGTGCGAGTTCGATAAAGGAATTACGACAAAAATTAATTCAATGCGAGGCTATAAAATCGCGAATAAAATCAAAGTATTCGTTACGTGAAAAAAATACACCGGGTACTAAGTCTGGCAAACGCTGTTTTAACTGTGGAAATTCCAATCATCTCAGTAAAGACTGTCCTGATAAAAGGAAGGGAACAAAGTGCTTCGCATGTGGTGATTTTGGCCATGTTGCAAGCAAGTGCCCAACCCCGCGAGTGAACATCCCGAAGGTTAGATGTGATGCGTTAAAATTAGCGGATATGAAGACTTATAAAGACATACAAATATGCAAAAGAACAATTCGTGCAGTTTTTGATTCGGGTAGTGATCTCCATTTAATAAAACGTAGTATCTATGACGGACTAGACGCTCCATGTCTTGAGAAAAATTATGTTAGATTTGGTGGCATTGGCTCTGGCAGTCAGCAAACTCATGGTCATTTTACCACGACGGTTACAATAGACGGTGTTCGTTTAACCCTTACGATTCATGTAGTGCCGGATTCGACTTTCCCATATAACTTGTTGCTTGGTGGTGAATTATCGGAGTTCGTAGAAATAACAATAAAAAATCGGAGTGCTTCTGTAAGAATTGTAGGCGAAAATAACTCCGAAGCAGCTCAACAATCAACAAAGAATGAGAAGGATATAATAATCGACAACGCCAATCAATAACCGGAAGAAGTCATCAGTCAACAAGGAGCGAATGACGAAAGCGTTTACGATCACTTGAAAACTTTAAGTGTCAGCCCAGATCCAGGCGAGTGTGAAGTTGACCTGTGCCATATCAATGACTCATCTATAAAAGCGGAAGTCAAAAATCTCATCGAAGCGTATATACCAAACAAAATAAAAGAGACAGGAATCGAGATGCGCTTGGTTCTTAACGACGAAGTTCCGATTCACCAAGGTCCGCGATGACTGTCGGACAAACAACGGAAGGTTGTAGCAGACATAGTCAATGATTGGATGAGAGAGGGTATCGTGCGATATAGCTCTTCGCCATATGCATCTCCCATCGTGTTGGTTGAGAAGAAGAACGGAGACGCCAGATTATGCGTGGATTACAGAATGTTGAACAAGAAAATTATTCGCGACCCATATCCGCTTCCGCTTATAGAAGATCAGCTAGACCGATTACAAGACTCGACGGTTTTCACCACGCTCGATTTGAAAAACGCATTTTTCCACGTACCTGTAGAGAAGGAGAGTGTGAAATACACAGCCTTTGTGACACCTGACGGACAATTTGAATTTCTTCGAGTACCTTTTGGTCTGAGTAATTCACCAGCTGTTTTCCAAAGGCATGTTAAAACTATTTATCGGGAATTGATATGAAAGGCGTCGTTTTGACCTACTTGGATGACATTATTATCCCGGCACGGAGTGAAGCAGAAAGTCTAGAAAAACTGAGAAAAGTTTTAGAAATCTCGATTGATTTCGGCGTCATGATAAACTGGAGTAAGTGTGATTTCATGGCCAAACGAGTCGAATACTTAGGGTACATCCTTGAAAATGGTACAATCAGACCATCACCGAAGAAGACGACAGCAGTCTCGATGTTCCCAACGCCTAAAACCGTTAAGGACGTTCGAAGCTTTTTAGGTTTGACGGGTGCATTCCGCAAATTCATAGCCAACTATGCAGTAATTGCGCGACCTATATCCAATTTATTGAAAGATGGAGTCTCTTTCGAGTTTGGTGTGGAGCAAAAGAACGCGTTCGAGCAGTTGAAAACTGCACTGATAAAAAACCCAGTTTTGAGGTTGTATAAGACGGGAGCACCAACAGAACTACACACCGACGCATCTAAGGACGGATTAGGTGCGATTCTTATGCAGAAAGATTCGGAAGATGGAATGATGCATCCTATTCATTATGCCAGCTGGAAGACGACCCCAACTCAATCAAGATATACTAGCTACGAATTGGAAATTCTGGCAATAGTGCAAGCATTGAAGAAATTCCGTGGATATCTGCTGAGCGCACAATTTAAAATAGTGACGGATTGTCAAGCATTCGCAAGAACGATGGCGAAAAAAGATTTGTGTCTTCGAGTTTCACGTTGGGCAATGTTATTGGAAGAGTTCGACTACATTGTGGAGCATCGGTCGGGATCATTAATGAAGTATGTAGATGCATTAAGCAGATATCCTGCAGACGTATGTGTTCTTCAGCGAATGGACAACATCATTCTGGAACAGATTAAAAATGAGCAACGTAACGACGAACAGCCGATTAAAATATTGGAAGATGGCAATAACAAGAAGACGCTCGAATTCACGTTGAAAGGGAATGTTTTATATCGTGAGATGGACGGAAAGACTCTGTTAGTTGTACCAAATAAGATGCAGCACGACATTATCAGGCGTTGCCACGAACAAGGACATTTTGGTTGGAAGAAAACCGAGTATATAGTGCTACAAGAATATTGGTTCCCTCAGATGCGCAAAAAAATCGAGAAGTTTATAACAAACTGCGTAAACTGTATTCTTGCGGAACGAAAGCAGGGCAAGACGGAAAGATTTTTGAACACCGTCGACAAAGGCGATAAACCGCTGCAGACATACCATATTGACCATCTAGGACCAATGCCGTCGACGAACAAGAGCTATAACCATTTGTTTGTAATCGTTGATGCTTTCTCCAAATTTGTTTGGCTGTATCCGACCAAATCAACTACCGCCGATGAAGTAATTGGTAGAGACAATCCACTATTTTTGGAAATCCTAGACGAATCCACTATTTTTGGAAATCCTAGACGAATAATTTCCGATCGAGGGGCATCTTTCACATCAAAAGCGTTCGATGAATACTGTCGCCAAGAGGGAATTCACCATGTGCGAACGACAACGGGAGTTCCTCGCGGAAACGGTCAGATTGAGCGAATCAATCGAATTGTAATACCGATTCTTACGAAATTATCCATTGATAATCCTGCGACATGGTATAAACATGTAGAAAAAGTGCAGCAGCAGATCAACGCGGCCTACAGTAGAACTATTGGTATGAGTCCTTTTGAAGTAATGTTTGGACAGACAATGCATCTAAGTAACAACGATGAACTACGAGCTGCTATTGACGAGGAAATCATGAACTGTTTCCAGGACCATCGATCGGCTCTCCGGCAAGAAGCGCTTCAAAACATTTCGAAAATCCAACAGGAAAACAGGCGTAATTACAACCAGAGGCGTAAGGCGGCACGAAAGTATAAAGACGGAGACTTAGTAGCCATACGAAGAACTCAATTCGGAGCTGGTTTGAAGGTGCATTCCAAGTTTCTCGGACGGCGGTTACTCCGTTCTAAAGAAAGATCGTTATCGGGTGAAAAAGGTCGGCGAGCACGAAGGGCCGAATGAGACGGGGACCTCAGCTGACAACCTAAAGCCCTATCCGACGTCGATCGATTCCATTGCTGACGGGTTTCGCGGATTCGAAGACAGCAGCATCGAGGGCGATGCATAGGTCAGGACGGCCGATCTGTAGGAACGATATCGGATAAAACATTTGAATATTTTTGTGATTGACTGTATTAGCAATGACGTTTCATAATGGACCTACTTTCTGTTGGAAATGTACTTGAGAGAGAAGGGACTTGACGGGAGTCTCTCGCTGATGCGCGTCACGGAAAATATGTTTAAATTATTCCTTGAAGTTTCTGCCTATTTGTTTTAATAAAACGTTTAAAACCTACAAGTGGCGCATTTCCTTATTTGCTCCTTCCATTCGGATCCCTACATATAGATATATATATATATATATATATATATATATATATATACATATATATATATATAAATATATATATACATATATATATATATATATATATATATATATATATATATAAATATATATATACATATATATATATATACATATATATATATACATACATATATATATATATATATATATATATATATATATATATATATATATATATATATATATATATATATATATATATATATATATATATATATATATATATATATATTGTCGCGTGTTTTGGTTCGCGGCCAATAATTTTAACGTTCCGGGAAAGTGAAAACGCAATGTCTTTTAATTTAAGTTAAAAGAGTTTATTTAATTACCAAAATGCAAAATAATCAGTTTAACACTTTCACTAATTTTAATTTTCACTATTAAAAAAATCTAACACTTGTCCATAAATTTCTTATCGCAATTGTCTTCTAAATCGCTTCACTATTACGAAACACACTATCGCAGTTCTTATCGCGGTCGAATGAATGATGATCCCCCCATTCATCCAGCTCGCCTTTATACAGGGTCTGTAGTCATTCAACCCAGTTCTCGTACATTGGCGAGTTCGCGGGAACATTCGAGCGACTGCAAATGAATGGAGCAGTGACTCACTTTCAGATGTTGTTCATGCTTGTTGGGTTCTCGTGGTTTCGAGTAAATTCGTGTTCTGCATTGTTGTGAAAACAATTGCGACAGTAGCTCGCAGAATTATTTGTACATGTAACACTGCCCCCACCTCAGTTCTTTTCGCCCCGAAAAGATGTGTCGCCAGTTGTAGTCAATTCTCCCTGGATGTAATATGGGGCAAGACGGTCTAGATGCGGCGATTTTCATTTTGGCTCTCGTCTTACGGTGTTCCTGTATGCGATATACGACGTCGTTGATTCGCTTTGTGACTCGGTATGGTCCCTCCCAGTTATGTTGCAACTTTGGAGACCTACCCTTTCGCCGTTGCGGGTTATATAGCCACACCAAGTCATCTTGCTGGAAGCCAGTAGAATTAGCCTTTAGATCATACCTGGTCTTCATGCGGTCAGTAGCCGATTCGAGGTGTTTTCGCACTGTCCGATGTATCTCGTTCAACCGTTGTCTTAGATCACTTGCGTACTCCGAGATCGTTTGGGGTTTCTCAGGGGGTGTTCCGAACTTTATATCGGCTGGCAAACAAATAGTCTTTCCAAAAATGACTTTGGCTGGGGCTTGGCCCGTCGATGCATGTTCGGCAGCTCTGTACGCCATCAAAAATAGTGGGATATGTCGGTCCCAGTCCCTTTGGTTCTCGTCAACCATCTTGGCAAGGTGTTTATTGCGCGTGCCGTTGAAACGTTCGACCATTCCATCGGATTGGGGATGCAGTGGTGTTGTCCTCGTTTTCCGTATTCCGAGCAGCTCGCACATTTCGCCAAAAACTAGTGACTCAAAGTTTCGGCCTTGATCCGAATGTAGTTCGCAAGGCACGCCGTACCTACTGACCCAATTTAACACTAGCTGTTCGGCTACAGTAGTTGCTTCCTGGTTGGGAATGGGGTAGACCTCGGGCCACTTGCTGAAATAATCGGCTACAACCAGCGTGTATCGATTTCCCCATTCAGATTCAGGAAAGGGACCTGCGATGTCAACAGCAATCCTTTCAAACGGTACCCCCACGTTATAGGTTTGCATTTGTCCTATCAGTCGTCGTTTTGGACCTTTGACGGAAGCGCAAATTGTGCATCTGCGACACCAGTCCTCTACGTCTTCTCGAGCGTGGAGCCAGTAGAATCTTTCCCGCAATTTCGCTAAGGTTTTGTTAACACCAAGATGGCCTCCCGAGGATCCTTCATGCATTTCCTTACCCACATCGTGGATTCGGCTTTTGGGTAGTATAGTTTGCATCCTATAGAAGCTGCCATCCGCCGTTTCCCATTTCCGCTTTACACCACCCTCCACCTGAAGGGAGTTCCATTGCGCCCAATAGCTTTTCAGGGTTGCGCCATGCGTTGAAACGTCCTTCCACTCAGGTCGCCCAGTCGTCTCCTTCCATACGAGCAATGGTCCGATGTCTTCATCGGCTAGCTGGGCATTTCGAATCTCCTCCGATGACCAACCTTCATCGAATTCGGCCGTTATCAGTCGCAGATCAACGGGCGGTTCCTTTTCCTCAATCCGTCGGTAATGCTTGCAGTTAGCTGGACATGGGCGACGAGATAGGGCGTCAGCATTTCCATGAACTCCGCCCTTTCGATGAACAATTTCGTAGTCGTATGACTGCAATCTTTCGATCCATCTCGCAACTTGTCCCTCGGGGTTTTTGAAGTTAAGTAGCCATCTCAGCGATGGATGATCCGTTCGAAGAAAAATTTCTGGCCATATAGGTATTTGTGGAACTGCTTGGTGGCCTCTATTATAGCCAATAGCTCCTTCCTGGTCACACAGTAGTTCCTCTCACTTTTTGAAAGAACTCGACTGTAATACGAGAGGACTCTTTCTTCGCCATTGATCTGCTGGGAGAGTACAGCTCCAATACCGCCGTTGCTTGCATCAGTGTCAACTACAAACATTTTTCCGGGTTTCGGATACGCCAGCACGGGTGATTCACACAGCTTTTCCTTCAGGGTCTCAAAGGCTGTCTGGCATTGTTCGTTCCAGACATACGGACGATTTTTCTCTGTTAGCTGATGGAGACACTTAGCTATTTTGGCAAAGTCTTTGACGAATCTTCGATAGTAGGTTGCCAGACCCAGGAAACTTCGTAGTTGGCGCTTGTTGTTTGGTGTTGGCCAGCTTTTCACGGCTTCAATTTTCTCAGGGTCTGTTTTGACCCCTTCTGCTGATACGACGTGTCCCAGGTATTTTACTTCAGCTGCGAAAAAGGTACACTTGTCGGGACTAAGTTTCAAATTTGCCAGTCGCAGTCTGGAGAAAACCTCTTCTAAGTTCCGCACATGCTCTTCGAACGTTCTCCCGATGACGATGATGTCGTCTAGGTACACCAAGCAGGTTTTCCAGGTTAGACCACGTAGCACGTATTCCATCAAGCGTTCGAAAGTGGCTGGAGCATTGCAAAGCCCAAATGGCATCACCACAAACTGCCACAATCCGGTCCCAACTGAAAATGCGGTCTTCTCTCGGTCCTTCTT